>JAKTSB010000280.1:0-28809 GCA_030579975.1 Blastobotrys buckinghamii (nom. inval.)
TAAAATAACAAAAATCGCAACTTCGTTGCCATAACTACCACCAAAACCATTTTGCGCCACAACTTGTAAGTTGGATATTGCAAATGGTATACCAGAGTGCTGATCGTGAAGTTAACGCTAATGCACTTATCCTAACGACTATACATCTGCAATGGATGTGCTTATGAACCCTTGCATGTAATTAAAATATTCAATATATATATATATGGATATGTTAACAATTGGTATCATATGATACACTGGTTCGTGACCGCGATAGGTATATATATCGGTGCATATATAGATATATATGTTAGCTCCTATTTCTAGAGTATGGTAACTTTGTATGGATAGAGAAGTATACATCCTAACGTTAGCTTAATTCACATTAATATTGTTAATTTGATCGGCTCACTTAAGTCGATTAAAATGATGCAAATTGTTGTTTCTAATTTTGGAAGCAAAAAAAAAAATAATGATATAAATATGATATATTGGATTACAATGGTAAAACAAAATCAAGGTTTTCATGAATAGCTAGTGACTTGACTAACTAATTTGGTTTTTAATGCTATGAAGTTTCTGACTATATTTGATTTAATTAACTATGACTGTATATCAAACAATTATTACAATGAACTAGTGTGCTATATATGAACAGTGTGGTCTACAAATTGGTTTAAGAATTTTCAAAAAAAAACGTATTCAATTAGATTATTATTAAATAGTAATAAAAGTAGTATATATTATTTTGCACGAGTACTAAAACTGTAGACACATTGTGTATCTCAGCTTGTTTATTAGTTAGGACATGCCTGTTTATTGGTATGCTTTGCACCCCTAAATATAGAGCATGAACCATTAATCGCATTAATACATGTAATTGTTAGGCACTCACTGTGGTACACCACTCAACGGTTAAACAGGGCATCAGGAACCTTTCAAGCTAGCGATACTGAGCACATTACTGCTTTGATCAGTATATAATAGCAAGGCTGTTCGAATTAACCAGACTCTAACCAGCCTGAATCGTCGTTGTTTACCGGGGTGTACAAGATAGTACCAAGAAATTGTAGGTAGGTTATTATACATGCACGCCTTGTAGATCTCAAATACATGTAGTCAAAATCTTTTAATATCTAACCAGGCTAGTAGCAGTAAACTATATATACCAGGTATATATAATCCATATGGATATATCCATGTGCATATGTATTTCAATTTCTAAAGTATTTTATACTAAGATTGACCCGAGATGTCGATCTATTAATTTTTTGAAACTTTGATCTATCTGTTTTGGTTTGAAATTATACATACATGTATCCCATCTGCCGTAGTAATAAGATTTTCTAAGCCTACTCCATGGTAACTTACCCTAACTATAGATAATTAGGGCGACCGGTTGATAATCAAGGTCTTGATGAGATTTGCATGCATGCACTTGATCTTTTTTTTTCCTCAATCACAGTAAGACTCGGGCTAATTATCTGATCGGTAATGGGGTTTCTAAAAGTCTTATATGGAAAGCTATACTTTCTTATAATAGATGATAAGTTTTTATAAAGCCGCAGTATTTAATAATCATATATGAGATCAAATCATCGGTACTATGAATGTAAACCATACAACAGAAACGCATAATAACTAAACCTTTGCACCATTACATAGGATTCTAGTTAACTTTTCTTTGCTGAATTTCAACAACCGTTGGCATGTATTCTTCAGTTCGCCCAACGTTCTATATCCGGATCATCATGCATCGCGATGGAAGGTTATCCGGATCCTCTGAATACGAAGATGCATGTTGTATATGCGCATTCTGCCGCCTGCTTCGATCGTCTTGTTAGATAGAATTAGTGTTTCTCAAGTTTGGTGTAGAGGATCAATGCTTGTAAATATCTATAGTATACATTTATCACTTCAAATGTTGTATACGTGGTAATTAACAGATTCAATGTCTAGTTATAAAAATTGTGCATTAAAGCCCTGGCCAGATAACTACTCTAGATAGGTGGGATGGTTACAATGATTCTGATGAGAACCCACTCGGATCCTGGGCCTATGATACCACTTTCGCGTTGATGGCGTACCATTTTAAAGGAGATATCTTTTGAAAGGGACTGACAAAGCCGGTAACCTATCTAACGGTTTTTTCATTGGTAGTGCACATTATCAGATGGCATATGCACCTAAATTGGATTCATATTACAATAATTGGTTTTTGATTCACACGCGATGCTTAAACTGAATAATGTTCTGATGGTTTCATTATATATAATTACCATTAATTGCAATTGATGCATGGTGATCTGGCGATGGGTATAACTGTGTGAGTTTCTTTGAAATTTCCAATAAAATCTAAGCCCAAAAAAAAAAAAAAAAAAAAAAACTATCATTGTTCATTGATTGGCATATATACTATTGAATTAAATTTCATTATGATTTACTATAGTATACTAGCTAGGCTTTTTCATACAAACAGGCTGAACCAAGAGGCACGTCTGAAGATTTTGGAAGATTTGATCTATCATACATTCCTGCAGTGTGACTCAATATCTGAATAGATTAAAAATGTAATCTTTTTTATTTTGAAATAACTTTAACAATTTGAAATTCACGAAAAAACCAGTTCAGAAGCTTAATCATAAAAAGCCTCTGATGATTATTATGATCGAGGATTATCGCCCAGATTTAATTATCAATGGTAACTGTCGAGTCTAATGGCTTATTATATATTAATTAAGGACCTTTTGTACCATATGTGCACTTACTTTCGGTACTTGAAAAAATCGCGACAAAAGGACACAGATACATTTGTAAAACAATGTATTAGAATAATAATAAAACCGTTATGCATGTTTGCGAATAATAAGACAAGAAAACAATATCATCATAATTACCCGGAAACGTTAATCTGCTTTAAATTGAGCTGCCGGCTGTGGTCGACCGCGATCGAGCGGTCCTTTTTCGTGTAACAACAGCTTGAGTTTCATTAATTAATTATCCGCCTCAAGTTTTATTAGACAGACAAAAATTGAACCCTTTGCGATTCGCTTAAAGACTAAAAAAAAAAAAAAAGGGGGCTGACCAAGGTGATTTTAGATCATATATTCAATTTACACCATTGGGATTTTTAAAAATATTAAGAGTTTGTGTTTTAGCCAATTATCGTTAAATAATTACGTTGTAGAAAATAAATAAAAATGGTCATGAAAACTGGGTTACTTGGTTGCATAGAACTTTAAAGATTAATTAAACTCATTAAGGTATACGTAGACCCATACATAAGGTATACTTAGAGTTCAAAATTGTGATATCTAAATTTAAACTTTACTGGCTTGATGGATTTGGATGTTCAAATAGGATGTGGATTGCATATATTAAACCCAGGATATGTGATTGAAAAAGTGGGTCTAAATTAAAAGCCCACAAATTTAAGCTTCGATTATGTAACAACACAACGGCCACGCGTATTTTCCAACGGTTTTAATTATTCATTATTTACTATAATGGTATACTGGCCGATCAATCAGTAAATTCAAATTGATGAATCGTTTTATTCTGCAGAGCATTCTGGAATCCCTTCTATTTTGATATTTAAATACCCTTCAATCTGCCGGTTAGATATGCTGGATGGCTCACAAAGAATTGATACGTGCCTATTGTAGCAAGCTATTATGAACTGATACAGTACTTCATTAATTTCGTTCCAGTTGGAGCTTTAATGAGAAGTGGGAGTTTTGATTCTTTTAAGAATCTAGTTTAGAACCCTAAGATTCACACACGCGAGGCCATTATAATTAATACTATATATATATCTAAAATAAGTACAGAGAGGATATATCTGCAGGATTATTTGTATTTGCAATAGTAATTATTAGCCTAGGCTTTAAGAATACTGGCTTGTGCACAATAAGTCGAATGGGGATTGATGATGTATGCTTTATGCACAAGGCTTTTAGAATTTCCACTTCAAGACTTTAAGACATCTAGTGCATTAGCGCCATCTTAATTAATTGAGCTCCCTATAGTATGATTATATATATCCATACCCATACTATCCATATCCATACTATCCATATATATATGATGGTATGATATATATACCAGGATATACAATTGATTTGATGGATTAAAAAGTTATTATTGGTAAACTGCAGCAGTTAACAATTATTAATCATTCTAACAGCGATTTGATAAATGCTTGAAATCAGTACTTATAGTGGTTCCCCATGGCTGCAGCGATCCAAAACCCAAGTTTTTCTCAGAACATTAAAAGATCTGGATAAAGCATGAAGCATCATAGCTAGTCTTGAATATTATCTAATAGGTATAATTGGAGTATTTGATGTATCAAATTGAGACCTAGGCTTAACTTTGCAAAAAAAAAACCTTCAAAATTCAAAAAAGAACTTTTTATCAGATCACCCGCAGCAATTAAAAAGATCAGGCAATTTTAGGCTAGAGGCGAGAAGATAACATATAGTGGTATACTGTATACTGTAGTACGATGCAGCTTTGCCACCAGTAAAATAATTAAGGCAATAAATGTGAGATAGGATTCTGGAATACGAGGACGATAGGATTTGGGGTTCAAGTTTTAAATCTATATATACAAACTTGGTAATATTTAACGTTGAATTGTTCCAAAAGAAAAGCAAATGTTAATAACTGTTCAAGTTAATGCATCACTAATTATTATAATAACAAACTGTTATTGTGCAGTATGCGAATACCCGTTTCCATCAAAATCTTTTGCATATGTTGTATCTTTCTCGAACTCTTGCTGTCATACCAACACAGTTTGGACCATAATGCCTCCATAACAATAAGACATACAAAGCTGTATTTATTACCCCGATTAACTGCTTTGGTTGTTTAAACGAATTACAAATCATGAAGCTCGTTAATAAGTCAATTCGACTAAAGTTCAAAAAAAAAAAAAAAAAAAAAAAAAAAAAAAAAAAAAAGGATCTGTAAACGTTGCTGCTGTTTTAAATAATTCGTTGAAGAGGTACCCTTGGAATTCTAATCATACATATGATATCTCAAGAATTTTATATTTCAAAAAATTTAACGATTACTTATCTACTAGCAAGTTATCGATAATAGTACAACTGTAGGCTTGAGTCATAATTTTTAAATTGTCTTCAAAATGAAGAAATTATCTAAATATTATGCGGCGAAACATACAGTTTACATTTAATTACTACATCATATGTATAGGTGTGAATAACAACCATGATGCATGGAGGTAAAATTCTTAAGTTCTATCGCAAAAAGTGCATCAATCGATAGGTTCTCATACATAACGCGCCAAATAACGTACTATGGTAAGGAATTATGAATGTAAAACCTGCTGATACCAGAATTTCAAAGGTTAAAACATTGATGAAACTCCGTGCGTGTAAAATTGGTTTAAATTAATAATGAAACAATGCTTAAGAGATTTACTCGTATGAATGGTTACAGTCAATGATCAAACTGTATTACTATTCAAAATTACCATTTACCAATTAACCTTAAGTTGACAAAATCCTTATATCAAATGGAAAGGCGAATTCACAGTACAATAAGACAAGGGTATAAAAAGGATGGGTAATTACTATAGTTATAATTTCTCAGTTTGCAATGCTAAGATTGTTAGAGCTCTCCTCAAAATATAAATACCAAGTTCCTCAATGTATTAATCAATTAATTGTTAAAGATCTAAAATGTTTGTTCCAGCCTGGTTTTGTAATTATAAAGCTTAAAAAGCCGTTGTAAAACCGTTGAGATTTACTTATAAATATATATATAGTGAATGCGCCGTCCATTAGGTGTTGTCTTAGATTCGGGTGTGCCCATCCGTATTTCCGTTCAAGCTTAATTATAGCATACCTAAAATTATTGCAGGGCAAAAACATTTAAAGCGTAAATTTTTTCTTCAAGGATGATCCTCACTTAAATTTATGAGACCAGACCATTGTTGTAACAATTCAAGGTGCAAGGTATTTGTGGTATAGAATTCTATTAGACAATGTATTTTAGGTATGGAAGTATTTTCTAAGCCAGCTTAACTAAAAATATTCAATAGTTGAGTACCTATAAAACAGTCTATTTAAAGTTTATAAATTTATCCATATATGTCGATACTCTATAACCAATCAATAGTAATAATCCTTTTAATGATAAATTGATACCGGTAGTTGCTTGTAGAAAGTAAAGAAGGTACAGTAACAAAATACTTACTCAGACCAAATGCTCAATTTTTTTAAACCATATATTTGTAACACTTTATATATCTAAACAACAAAACTGAGCTTGCAACTTGGTACCTAGATTGATATATAACCAAATTAAACTTCATACCGAAAGGTACTGAATGTTATTTATACAATAAAATTGCACTAATTAGACACTTAATAGAAGCTCTAGTAGCCTTGGGCTTAAAACAACTCGAATAATGAATTCTTACTAAAATTATCTATATATTGAAGTAGCCCAAAGACACTCAATTTTAAGTAATGATGGCATATGATCTCTTCTATATAACTATACACCACAGCATGTTATAAGTTAAATATCCAGAATCTAGCTACCTAAGTCCTAAAGGCTCAATTATAAAACATTACTATATATATCATTAACAGGTACTGTGAGCTTGGTGTGTGAATGGCTAATTCCCGCCTACAGTGATTGCTACTAAAGATATTGATTTCAAGCTTGTAAAAACTCTGCCAGCAGCATGCATAAGTTATATAATTTGATATATGTATTATAAACAGATTCTTGGGCTTTTATTATACCTTGAAATAATAGGTATTCTATATGTTGTTAGTTGAGTTTTATATCGACAATTTACTAGTTGCATAATAAAATACCAAAATATATTGTGAATTAGAGTTACTTATATAAATTAAAATAAATAAATAAGGATGAACTTCAAGTTATATTAACTAGTTATATTAACCTGTAGATAAAGAAGTTTATACATAAAGAAGTGAAACATAATACCAAGTTCTAATAAAGAACTTTTAATTAAATAAAGCTTTGTTGAGTTCAATTAGATTATATTGTGTAAGCATCTCATAAATCACTTACATCAGCACTATAAAGCAACAAGCAAGCGAAGCCTACTTGAACATTGTACGTAATATATAGATATATATTTAAATTGTATGTCATGATGAAATCTTAGAGCAAAAAGCGTATCTGTAAACCCTTCCAGATTTTACCTTCGAATACTACATCCGGATGTAGCTCCACTGAGGTAATTGTAAAGAAATCGAACTCTCAGCTGGATTCTAGCAATATTTGAAGTTACTTGACTAACAAATCTACAGTAATACCGTAGTATCAAATTAGCGCATGCAGTACTGTGGTATATATAGCAGAATGGATATCCTTACATTACATGCGTATGTATGTACACGCGTAAACGATCGGCATAAACAGGCGAGAGAAGGTGCCTCTCCTTTTAAGGCAACTTTATAAGCCTAGAGCATACAAGAATGCATTAGTTATAAATCCATACTGCATTTTATTTCATCGCAAGAACACCCTGGCCCAATGCAATAGAACATGATTGCTCGAGCTTGTAACAGCAATGTAATGGTCATAATTAATAGAAATGAAGCCATTCTTTTGAATGAATGCAATTGTGGCGAGTGATAACTCAGCAATTGAGTCTTCCCGCTTTTTTTTTTTTTTTTTTTTTTTTTTTTTTTTTAATGAATCGGCTGCCTATAGTATACTAAAGTGTGTTACGTGCCAGTAGGCAATTCTATAAATACTACAATATACCTTGTGACAAAATATTTTTATTGAACTTTAAACTATGGGCAAAATATTGTACATAAAAGTACACTCTACCACTAAGAGTGAGCTGAGCTTTTTAAATCCTGTACTTAAAATATCGTCCTATAAAATGTTTTATCATGACCAAATATTTCAGTACTGCTATATAAATATAAGAAGATATGATCGGTAAACTAGTATCTAAATAATACCATTAATATAAAAAGCAATAGGTTCTTGATCGATGTGAAATTAGAAAACATAACTGAAAATGCATTACAGTAGTATGATGCATCAATCGTATGATATTTTAGCCGAGATTTTTGCCATCATTGGATTTATACACGAGGATATGCAGTGTACTATAGTTAGAGGATTACATTTTACCTAGAAGCTCATAATTAAAGTAGGCGTTTTAAATAATTCTTGAAAGAATTACTACCATGAATTGTGCAAGTGTTTGTTTATTTGAATTGCATAAATTTAAGTTTAAAATTGATTGTATATTCATGACTTTTATAAATTTTGAAGGAGATTTTACATTGTTAGGTTTATATAGTGCAGTGCACTATATAGTGTTAAATTGTATGTTGATACAAATACGAGGATCCAAGAGTGTTGGTCCGATATCGAACCCGCATTCTTGTCCAATTGATTTTTGTTAAGATTGTATATTATCCACTCCAAATTACTCTGAACTTAAAATTTGTGTGGTTTATATATATATGTCTATAGTTATAATAATTTTTGTTCAAGTACTGATATTCTATGACTTGGAGTCATTGTTCTAATCAATGCCAATTTCTGCATTGAAAACTATAAGATGGGGTGTAAATACAATAAACTTAAAAGATTATGATCTATAGTTTGAGTTTTGTGTTAAAAATTGTACAATTTCTAAAATTTTTGTTCAAATCTAATGAGATCATATACCACTAAGTTTTGAAAGTTTTCTAGAATATATTGAAGTACGAACCACGCTCGGTTTAGAATATATGGCCATGAATTCTTAAGGTTTTATCCATCAATGCTTACTATTTTTTTGAAAAACAAAGCAGCTTATATATATAGATATATATATAGTTCAGGCACATGTATGAGATAAAGATCCGCTCCAGCTTTTTTATTATAAATATAGTATTATGTATATTGACGAAAGTGTAAAACTAATCATTGGTAGCTATTAAAACTGCAGTTTTTTTTCGGTATGACAGTGCTATTGCTTAAATATATATACACCCTTCAAGGGTAAATCTAGATGCCAATAAGTTACCAATTCGTAATAGAAGGATTACCTTAGAAACCCCCCAGAGAAACTATAGAAGCCAGTCAGAGTGGGGCAAGTTTATATATAGCTTACCCGGGAGCGGACTTAAATGACCATGGTAATTAAAGTTTGAAAACCTTAAATTCAAACCCAGCTTTTAAGATTTCAAACTCCATAATAAAACATGAGAGAAAACTTTGAATCCATATAAATATGTGTGTTTCTTGTGTTTTGTTTTTGTTATATATATAGTGGCATAGAAAATCCGTGCTTCTTTTAAACTATTAACTTTAAATAATTTAAGCTTGATTTTTCTTATTTATGACATAACGGGGGGAATTATAAGACGTATCGGTCTGGTACCAATAAGCATGTTTCTACCTGGTACTTTAATTTTTATACACAGTGTTTTGATTCACTAAGGAGTCCGAACTTGTTTTCCAATAATCGTTACACCAAAATCAGTATATGAACTTTAAAGGCTTCAATGATCAGAGTTCACGAGGCTCATCAATAGTCATCGTATACATAACCCAAGCTGCCCTTACCTTCGAACTTTAATTAACTGAGCTTAGGAAACCCATTGCAAATAATATTTTACGGATAGTTATCAAAACTTTGAAGCCTAAAAGCGTTTGTAATTAAGTATTTTACATATCCCTTCTTTACTTCTATAGGAAATTTTCTATACTAAATTCTTAAGAGCTGCCTTAAGTTAGCTTTTATATTCAGCTAGAAACCCTCTTTCTGTAAAACTTCTTGGCGAAAGAAAGTTAAAATAAAGAATTAAAGATTTAAACTTTAAAGCTTAAGTTGTGTGAAAACCTTCTAGGAATGCACGAATCTGCATCGAATTTTTCCAAAAGATCCATATATATATATTTAGATTGGCTATATAAAATATTGATGAATAGCTATTAAATTCTAAATGTAGTAAATGGGACCGGTAAATTAATTTGACTAGAACTATTAATTTAAAAGTTTCTGCTCTACCAATCGTTAACCAATTAGTTATTAACTTAAATTTTTATTAGTTATTTACATTTATGAAGAACGTTAGAACTATAGGAAGAACATTCGAAAGGCTGTCCCATGACTGTTTTCCACTCCTACCTGGAGCCTCTGGACCCCCTCTGTTAATCTAGAAAAAAGCCTCTAGTTAATACTTAACCAGTGTCTAACTAAAGCGTCGGTTCATATATTCAGTTCAGATCGATCAACTGACTATAGTATACATGTATGATACGCATACTCTTCCAATTTTAGATATCAATTAATGAAACTCTTTTAAGAACTTCGAAGGGTGGTTAATTATAAAACAAAAATTGTTCCATACGGGAATTATTTTTTGCCAATACCACTAAATAGAATTCTAGATTATAATATTATTGCCACAATCAATTATTTAAAGAATTGAATTCTAGATGTTTTTTTTTAAAGCTGACATGAAATTCCGCTTATAAATCTTGATGATAGCAGCAGAACCTGTTAACAACTGCCACATATTTATAAAAAAACAATCTTAAATTGAAAAGTGAGCACGTCGACCGGCCTGATATCAATCTGGCTATTGGAGTTCTAAGATAATCCCGTCAACAGTTATACCAAAATTGAGTATATATGCAACTGGGACTCTTTAACTGCAGTAACTATTATGTACACCTACTGGCCTGTCTTCTCAGGCTTAAATTAGCTGTATATTGACTAAGGCTAACCAATTAATGGAGAAAACCTGCATTTTGTGATTTCAAAAAGGGTTCTAGTTGTTAGAAGGTTAAGCTCAATATTAAGCTTAAGATCTAGAAAGCAAGAGAAGTGGTTCTATATAAATTTTATTAATTATTTTATGGAACGTTGTATTTTTATGTTAGCTCCAGCTATATAATTAACTATTGATATAAGTATAGTATAACATAATTGCACCAGAAAGGATTAACCAAATGAAATTATTTTTGTCTCATTGTAGTACTGTAGTAAATAAAAAAACGACACAATGTAGCATTGTAACATAAAAGTGTAGCTAAAATTGCATGTTTCTATATAGAGTACATAAACATCGAGAAATTATTAAAAGTTCCACTTATAAAGAACAAACTTGCTTTGTTTTTTCTTTTAAACTAAGAAAAAAACATCCTTCCTCGGGATTTGAAAATTTGTCTTCTTAGGGCCTGTTCATCAACATTTATCCTTAAGATGAGAATACGCCTATTATAGCCAGAGTTGCATCGCTGAATTTAAATTTTTGGTTCTACACGCGCGTCAACTGTGAAAAAAAAATAAAAGTTGAACGTTTTTTTTTTTTCAGCCGTTCTAGATCTATCATCTCACTTAAAAATTTAAGATTCGAAGATTGTAGCTGGAAAGATCCAAACACGTCGGAGTTCGGCGCACAGCAAATTCCGATCAAAAAGCTTCAAAATTTTCAACCCAGGTCTTTAAACTGCAACATTACAAACATAGATCTTCATATATAAGAAATTGGATTATAGACCGTTTCAAATGTTAACAGGGAAAATTCAAAAACCTTACCAAACATTTTATTGAACATTTACAATAGTGCATATCATTACTATAGGCAATAAATTAACTAAGGAACATTCTCCTGGACAAGCTTAAGTAAATTTAGTACCGATTAAACTACGATAAACAAATGAAAAAAAAAAACCACACCTAGTTTTTAGAAATCGTGACATAAATATATATAAGAAAAGAAAGAAAAAAACAGTATTCTATAAGTCGTAACAAAATAATAATAATAATAATAATAATAATAATAATAATAGTAAACAAACTTGGTTACTTGAGATGATCAAGTATTTTGTCAACAATCTTATGGACATCACCACCAGGCATAACAATCATCATTTTCATCCCGCCATTGAGACCAATAACAGAAACCTCACCCTGGCCTTGTAAACCTTCACGTTTTTGTAAAAAGATTAAATAATTTGGACTTTTTAATCCTTGTAATAATGATAAACTATTAACCCATCTATCTCGATAACTTAAATAAGGTGATGATAAATTGTTTTTTGCAAAATCATCTGCTAATTCTAATAAATATCCACCAAAAACTCCGAATCGTTGTTCTTCGTGATTTTGTAAATCTGAATTTTGTTGGCATAAACAAGCCAAGTTATAAAAATTAACTGCATTACTAGTTGTTAATTCTTTTGGTTTCTTATTAATCAAATCAGAACAATATAATCCATAACCTTCTATTTTTAATTGCAATCGTTGTTTTAATAAAAAAGATATCTGTTGAATAAATTCTTTATCTTCACCTTCAACTGCAATTAATTTGTTATCAGCTGCTGGTGGACACATTGTAGCAATAATTTCAGCCTTTTCTCTTGCACTCATTTCTTCTAACCCTTCTTGGTTATGATGAACTTGTGCTGATGGTACTGGAGGTTGTGGTATTGATTGTGATGTACCTATTGCTATTGCACTCTGATATCTATCTCTTGATAATGGATTACCTAGAGGATCTTGATAGCTTGAAGTTCTTCTTTTCTTGGATCTTGAAGGTTCTTCTGATGAACTGTCATAATGATATGATAAAGGATGGCTTGATATTGTTGAGGAAGGTGATGATGGACTTTTTGGACTATTTACTGGTGAATAAAATGCTTGACTTGGAGAGCTGATCTTTCTATAATTTAAAGGAGGAGTTGCAGGACTTTTGATTTCTGGCAGCTGATTACTGCTTAAATTAGGATCATTCGTTACACTAGTTAATCTTGGTAATTGTGTGCTTGACCGACTACTCGTATAAGAACTATTGCTGTAATTCCTTGATGACGATGAAGATACTGAACTATGATCATAATGCATTTGTAATGGAGTTGGCGCAGGAACTGGTATCTGTCCCGGTAATGGCATTGAATAACGATTAGGGTGAGGCGATTGGACTGGTTGTAACGGAGGAGTAGGTGCTCCATGTGGTGGTGGTACATGATGATGCTGCTGCATTTGTTGTTGTTGATGATGATGATGATGATGTGGTGGTAGTTGGTGGTGATGTGGTGGCTGTTGGTATTGATATCCTGGAGGTGGCGGTGGAGGTGGTGGACCACCAGCTACAGGAGGATATGGTTGATAATTATAATATTGTTGAGGAACAGAGTTTGGAGGTCTAAAATACAATTCGGCATGTTGTTGATAAGGTGAAGAAGTTGCAGAGTGTGAACGATGTTGCGGTAACGGACTGGGTGAGCCACCCGTAACAGGCGAGCTTGCAGTACTATGGCTTTGATTTGATAAATCACCAGTTGACCCACCTTTCAAACCTTTACAATTAGGACAAAACTGTGCTTGACCCTTTTTATTTGATCTTCTTGGTTGATATCTATAATCTGGAAATTTTTCTAAATGAGCTTTTTTCTCTTCATCACCTAATTTTACCCAATATTCTTTCTCATTTGGTGGTAAAGTTCTCCATTTTTCACCTATAATTTTTGAAATTTCTGGATTAGTTTTGCCAGGATTCTCTGAAACTACTTTTGAGTGATGATGTTGTCGGTATAAAATAAATGCATTACGAGGTCGTGGAACATGGCCAGATGGTGTACACTGGCATTGATGTATTTGATCGTTCATATTTTTTTATCCTGATAGGGCATGTCGATTAGTATATTATTCGTTTTTAAAAAAAATTAATAATTAATAAATAAAAGATTAATAAATAAATAAGATTGTTCTCTTTTGGTCGGTTTTTTTTTTTTTTTTTTGTTTTTTGTTTTGTTTTCTTGTTATTGTTGTTTAACACTGTTTCTTTCTTTTTATTTTTATTCTATTTGTCTATTGTATTATATGGAAGTGATATGGTCGAGAGGAAACAACTATTATAAGAAAAAATAAAACGCAATCCACAAAAAGAGAAACAAAAACCAAAGGGCCAAAAAAATCCAAAAACACAAGAGCGAAATGTTAGCAGGATTTGAGCATTAATATATATTATTCTAAAGTTTAACAGAAGGTAGTAAAAAAAATAAAAATAAAATATACAAGGTACGATAGGATGCTAATAAAAGAAAAAAAAAAAAAAAAAAAAAAAGGCCAGGTAGCGCTGTTAAACAATCTTGAGGTTAGCGCGCTGGCTTCAACATGGCTTTCAAACTGGGATGAAATATATTGCAATAGGGTCGAAAAAGCAATTACTGCTGCTTAAGGATCTACATGGTAACTAGCTTAAGCTGTGATTAGATCTTCCCCTTTTTCATTGCAGTTGTTAGCTTAAGCTTTGTAAAATTGAAGAAATCAAGATCCAGCTTGAAGATTTGAAATATATATGGGCCCCAATCCTTAGGCTTTTATAAAACTTGCTTTTTCCATTTCTCGAAATAGAACTTTTTGAATTTTGAACCTTCCATAAAAAGCAAGTACCAAGAAGAATAGAATGAGCCCAAAAAAAAAGAAACCCCACAAAAATAAAATAACAAAAAAAAAAAAAGGTTATTCTCTGAAAAGGCTTGATGTTTACTTTTTAGAAAATGTTGATGATGATTCTATCTGTCCTATGGATGATAGTTTAAATGTAATTCTGAAAATACTGAGGCGCGTAGAATGCAACTTATAAACTGTATTTGAGATCCAATGGATGAAGTATTATACTATAGTGGTATAAGCCATTATGTTAATACATTAGTACTGAAGAAAAAATTGGGCATGGTGTTATAATATATAGAGTATGGTTCATAAAAATCCCATCTGATTAATTAACTGAATAATATTAATTGCTGTATAGTATTATTGTAAATATTTGGCAAATATGATTCAAGCTAACAAAAACTGAGGATGTAATATATATAGTCATTAGAATAGTGGCCATCGAACTAAGAACGCCGACAAATTTATTATCATAGTATGTCTCAATAAATTCGGGAAGAAACACTATGATTGATCCGTCAACGCTCTATATCCTAATACTATAGCTGAAAAGGTTAGGCTGTTTATAATATTATAAGGGATTTCAAATTTAACAATAGACACATTATTATAGGCTCATCATGCTGAATCATGACTTTTACTGACGTTATTAATGCAATGGGTGCACAGCTTTGAATTACAATCTCTAGTCTTCTAGGTCCTATATATATATAGCATTGAGATGGTGTTCTGTAATGTAATTATCACCGTCCAGTATCGAATCCAAATGATATCTTGAACAGCTCAAACGGTTGAAGTCAACTAATTAAAGCCTGTGAATAGTTATATGCATATATACTTTCTAGTTTTTTAACTATGCTTTACATGTTTCTACTAGCTATACTATAGCACATGAATGTTAATCCAGGTACCTACAGTTCTATATTTTTAGCTACATAGAAGAAAATACAAGCAAATCCATGGCTATAGCTGCATGTTTAACCAGCAAAATGTTTAATTACCATTGGTAATTGCGGAAGGTAAAAAGTTAAATTTTCAATGTTATTTTAAGCATTTTTTTTTTTTTTTTTTTTTTTTCGTTTTTTGGCATATGATGTTATATAATATTGAAACTTTTGATAATTAAAGTTTAACGGAGTCCATTCAATTATTCTTTCTGATGAAATTCTAAAGATACCACAGCAGTTATACGTGTAAACAGTTGTTTGTAAATGCATGCAGCTACCTGTCTTATAGCTACTCAATACTTTCTTAATCCTACTAATTGCCATGGCTCAGAATTATCCAATCATGGCAGTTTCTAGTCATATTTCATATGTTAGATAATAATTACAGATTACTTTCTGCTGGATGAATTAAGGTTTATCGTTGGTACACCAAACAGAATGCGCTCAATTGCCCATATATATATATAGCTATAGGTCTAAATTTTATAGTAAAAGTATATATGAGCTTTCCCACATACTTTTGATAATCAGTTCGAAAATCAAATCAGCTCAAGTTGGAGAAGAAATTCCCAAAATCTTCCAAACTTAATATCTAATTATTGACCCGTATATTATAAATAAAAGGGTTACCCTCCATCCTCTGCAATTATTCCGATAATTTTAACCTTTAAATGCTAAACCAGTTAAGGTGGAGAGATTGTTTCCTATGGCGGATTGAGTTGGGAAATTGCTTTGTATACTTTGAATTTTGTAGTTTATAGACTGCAGCTAACCTGATTTTAGTGATAAATGAATTTTCCAGCCAAGTCTGCTTGGTCCCATTCATTATAGTTAACTTTTTTATGCTCTTTTCTGGTTAAGTACTAAGCTTATATATATACCCTAGTTACTATTCTGTGCAAGTATACTGGGGTAGAATGTAATAGTTAGCAATACATACGATGATATTATACGCAAATCGAGAAATTTTATGCGAGTTTTGAATGCCAGAAATCAAACGCACTAAATAAGACAGGATTAGAATTCTAGCTTGTATGCTTGTGTATATTTTGCTGGTATCTATAAATGGATCAGAATAGTTCTAAAATGCTACGATGACACATATAGGATACTTTCAAAATACCATAGTCCATTCTTCTAAGCTGTGAAATACATAACTAGAATTTCGACAACAACTCATACTTGATTTTCGTTTGTAAAATTCCTCGAGCAGATCTTAATTATTGATAGTAATCTATGAGTAAACATACTGCTACTGATGTCCAATGTACCGAAGAGGCCTAATCTATAATTAAACTGGAAAACATCGGTGTTGATGAAGTAATATCCTCTCTAAGAACCTATGTGTTGTTGTAACTTTAATGTATCTATCAAGAAATCTTGCTCAGCTTTCTGTAATATATGGATGGATATATAAACGTATGGAATACTGCCATGGATACAGATTTTGTAACGAGGTGATTGCAGGTAACACATTTGCAAATAACGGCTTTTTTTATATTACTTTTTTTTTGATTTTCTTTTACTCGCGCAGTATCCCCCCTAGCTAAATAATTCCATTCTATGCTGCACAGTGTCGGTTCATGATTAAACTATCCTAGGCAGAAGTACACGATCGAATTGTTTACTTTGATTGCAAGCTGATGCTCACGAGTCATTGCTCATTATAGCAATCAGTATATGGCTGTGAATATTCCAGTATGGGATAATAAACGCTCTAATGCTAAGCTGTTTAGACCCATCAGAAGCTTTGTAGTGTTTATAAAGTTTGAAAGCCACAATAGAATGTAGACTAAGCCTGCATTAATCAATCCAATCATCCGGTTACTGATCTGACAATATCCCAATAAACTACATGGTTCCATTATGGACGTATTGATCCCAGTTATCCTGGTTCATTACATATATGTATACTCATAAATGGGCACATATGGGATCTGTAACAGATGGTTGATTCAAAATGGACAAAAGGTAAGTAGATCTCATTGTGCGCAAAATCTTTTGATTATTATATATTGTAGTGTTTGGATTGATCATTACCCAAAATCTATCAAGGGGATGTGATAGTTTAAAAAGAACTTACTTTTGGTTTCAGGGTTTCGGATTGATTTATAAATTGTGCTATTTAGTTTATTTTTCCGATTAATTAATTTGGAATTTAGCTTAGACGCTATAAATTATCCAGCTTCGAAATCAAATGGTATTTATAATATAGAAACGTTCATCTCGGAGAGATCAACTGGCTGGCGTATACCTAGTCTGTACTATTTTGATTCTTATGAAGCTACAGATTTAGAACACAAAAAGCTGAAGCAGTCTCATGACTTTACAGTTGAATTATACCATAATATTAAATTTGTTGATTGCATCTTAGTACAATCAACTTTATTCAGGATACCTATAGTTATAATAATATGTTACAAAGCTTATAAACTCAATCTTATGGATGACATAAAACACAATCTATTAATTTCACCGTTTTTTTTTTTTTTTTTTTTTTTGTTACCCCTTAAGGATCTCTTCAAACGTGCGATGAGCTGAGCCGTTAGATTTTTATCCAGCGCTTTCAACTTTTAACAAAATCAGCATCGCTGTTGACGATATATATCCAAAATCCACAAAAAGTAAAAATTTTTCTGTCAAAAACAAAAAAAAACTCGATCCTCCGATTTTCGCTGAAATTTATTAAATTTATTAAATCTATAATGGTCGAGTTCATGAAAAATGTGACTATCAATTCAAAAATATTACTGAGAGATTCGAAGTGATATATAATGAACTCTACGCACTCTCAAGAGAGTATCCTAACGAGACACCTCTCATTGCAATTTATGAGCTTCTCTAAACCATAAGCATATATTAAATGGGCTGAAAAACCTCAATTGCATTGGAGAATTCTAGGATCGATCAAAGATGATCATTCTTCGACTATAGATATATATGATACGCTCGCTGTCATAAACCACATCGTGATCTGCACACCTCCTTTCTTGATCCACTATAGCAAAGCACCAATAAGTTTCATTTTTTACATTTGTTTATTTCCATGACTTATCCTTGGATAATTAAATTCCATGGCGCTGAAAGAATTTATTTATCTGAGAAATATTATAAAGACTATTTACAGCAATTGAAAATATCGATATCATTTTGAGACTCCTACAGTATACTGTTGCCATAGAAAACGAATAGATGAAGAGCGCCTTAACGGTTTTCCTCATCAGGGTCACAACGGTTTTCATGTGCTGCAGCAGCGACCCCCGTTTTTTTTCAACTTAGCCGATTAATAACTATTAATTTTACAGGTTTAACAGCACCCTCAGAAAACCTTCTTTCTAAAAGAAATGGCCTATTATAACCAGCATATAAGAATAGCCATTTTCTATCACCTTATAAATCATTAGTATTTGCACATGTGAATCATTTATTGGAACGAAGATTAGTATAAATCAGGTTTGTCAAATTAATAAAGATTGACCTTAGGTATTCTAAACCTCATTATCAAAAAATAAAAAAAATTACACAGCGCAATTCAAAGAATTGAGAATTTAGAACTCAAAAAATAGAATATAAAAAAAAAGCAAAATGTTGTAAACAAACCAAAAAAAAAAAAAAAAAAAAAAAAAAAACATCTGGATTCTGAAAAATTCGTGTGAACAAACTTGAAACGTCAGGGTTTCAGATAAGTAGCTTCAGAAAGAGCTGCAAATGTAAACTCCTAAACAACGTTTAAGATAGAAAATAAAAGTGGATGGCATTTTAACATGATGTTGAAACGTTGACGTTGAAGCCTTTAGCCGATCTCTGATCGGATCCTCCCAAGCACAGCATCTAACAGCTCCTGAGTTCTTGCCGAAGAAGCTCAGAAAACCACTAATTATCCCACAACCCCTGCGGTTACATTAAAAACTCAATTTAGGATAATGAATAAGTTCCATGCGAATTAGATTGCTGATATATTTTACAGTTAGTAGAAGCTCTATTGTACTTCGGCTAGTAACAATAACAGGCTAACATATTGTTTGTTTTTTCAACCTTATTACAGGTACGAAATAAGTTGCCAGTGAAGGCAATTTTTTTATCAAGTATACACAGAACTATACCAGTAGAGATAGGGATATACATGTATAATGCAAATTTAAAGTATCATAAAAAAAAGGCTTAGATACAATTTCGATCGATTTGACTGAATCAAACCGTTATGGCAACTAAGATTTGAACTTACCACAATATTTCATAATAATTTGATAGACAAAATTTGCAGTGGGGGGAAAAGCTAATTTGAAAGTTTTCAATTAAACATCCGGATAATGATGGTAATACTTAAAAAAAACGCGTACCTATATATATATGTATATATTACCATTTGGTAAGTATGTTAAAGAACTTAAAAATCTCGTCGTTGCAGATTCGGATCTTAGAATCGATGATTTCTTGCATACATCAAAACAATTAATTCTAATATATATATATGGTCCATCAATATCATGAAGCTGCAACTATATATATATAGCCTGAAGTGTACTTTGCTTAGTTCAAATATGATCATATGATTCAATTTCTATGGTAGCTATAGGATTTCCAACAATCTTAAGATTCAAATCGGTTGTTAGGATGATTGATCGTGATTAATCTTGATTGATCAGATTCACATGTAGCTCGAAAACAGTCCGTGCATTACATTATCATATACATCACCCTTGAAAAAGAAATCGAGGTAATTCTCGTAACAATTTAACCGCTCGTTATAATATATAGTTGCATCAATATATATATTGTACTCTTTATTGTAAATTCTTATCTTAATTTCAGATCGATTAAAGTAGTTCTTTCAGGCTTTTTACAGCTCTGAAAAGCATCAGTTTCAACAATAGCTGGATATGATTGCGGTACTTTTGGGGGTCTATTTGTAACCTATGCTCTGAATATTGAATAGCTAGTCGCGTTACAGTGAATACCCTCATTGGCATGGGACTTGTACTAAAATTGCATAGTCCAAAGTCCCATATCTATTAGAGCTTGGTAGTTAGTTTGGCTAAGCTATATATTCACCTCTGTACCAATTGATAATTTTGTAAAATTTTCGGCTATTGGTTCCGCCTAAATCATGGTAATTAACCCTTGTCGTTGGAAAAAAATTTATAAAATATATATACAGGGATGTAAAAAACCAGTCAACTTTTTGAAAAATAATAATTTCTCTGCTAAAACGTCAAATGGCCCCTGCCATAAAATATTTCTAAGTCAAAATATTATTCAAAATTTGTAACGTACGTGTAACATTTTGACAGCTTCTGTCAAAAAAGACCCTATCGAGTTTTCCTTCGAGATGGTGATTTAATATTTTACTTTTAAAATATGTAATTGATGGCTTTCCCTATTCGACCAGGTAACAATAATCTATCGTTTATGAAGAAAGCGACGTGGCAATGTTTTTTTAATTTTTTTTTTTTTTTTTTTTGATCGATCTTGGATCCAAAGATCCATGATTTGAATAAACCAGCAGCCTAAATCCCGCTTTGTTGGGTTAAGCGAAAAAAAGTTGTCGATTTATAAGTTACCACGTAGTAAATATCCCAATATAGAGTTGCTCAGCGTGGTTAACCGCGCGCTATGTATACATATGCAGCGTGGCTCGCCTAAGTAAATTTTTTTCAAAAGTGGTAATATTTGGAGCTCATAACTTGATTAGAATAGAACGCGTGAATTACCTTTACCTAATTGGTGTCTAAGTTGTAAATCACCCTTCAATTCAGCCTAGCTATGTTCAGATGTGTTTTTTTCGAGTTCAATACAATTTTTTCAAAGTACCAGCCTAGCTAGGCAATCGTTCATACATTATGCAGTAATACTATAGTAGTACTATGAATCCAGAAATGGACCTAGAGAGTATCAATTAATGTTAAAGGGAGAGTTTATACCAAAAATATTATTTATTATTATACGATTGTACGCATTTAACATTGTATTGGTAAATAAATATAATACATAATGTTGAGAACTGATTCCTCAGCCTACTCAATCGAGATCATGATGGTGATAAAGAAAATGCAGTTCATTTCGGGAACGAATACTGGTAACCCACTGCAGATTAGAATCTTTCATCGATCGCACGATCCGATCATTATTTGCAATTGATGCATGGTATAAATCTAATGAGCCCGGATTGAATTACATGTATTTACTTATAAATATTCAAGCTTCAATCGATCGACAATTGTTAAAAATATTACAATGTTTAGCTTAGTTATTATAATATATAACTATATTATAACAAAACTCACCGGTTTAAAACCCAAATGGCGATGTTCGATCTATGGAATCTAAAGCTCACAACATGATGCATGATGAGCTTATAATATTATATACAATTATAAATCAAGAAAGGGTTTTTTTTCTTTGTTTTTAAATTTTTTTTTTTTTTTTTTTTTTTCCATTTTATAATTTTCCCATTGATTATAATAATAAATCATTCATTAGATCCAGATTCAACAGACCTTATATATATTATAAGCTAGCTATATATAGGTAATAGTAACTTAAATAAAATTTCCAGACATAATATTATAATGCATCATGGCCTTGATTATTAGGTGGGCAAATATTCTACTTCTGAATTGGTCTCAATTCCATGGTGAAGAGCAGCCCATGGGACCATCTTCCGAATGTTCTTTCTATAGTTTTAATTGTCCTTAATAAATGTAAAAATATATATGTATACATAAGATGTATATAAAGATTAGACTAACTTGGTCATTATATATATCAACAGACATTATCTGATGAATATCTCTCAATAAGCTTTGATATATTTCTGTAAGTAAGTTCATGTCTATACATAAAAACTGAACCCTCTAACCCTAGCTCTGACTCACCATTTGATGATTATGATATATTTGAAAAAGCACGTTCCTATAAAATAAATATCTTGCACATGTCAAAACAGATACAGTCCCAATAATTATCGAATTTGTTATATTGTATTATAAAGAGTGACTGCAGTATCCATTTTTGCCAAAAAGATACATTATTCTATATATGTCCATATTGATGTGTCTATCTATTTATATGGGTAAAATATATATGGATATGGTATACTATAGTGAGTGACTTTACTATATATATATATAATGCATATGCATGGTACTCGTTGAGATTTGATCGCGACTGCGTCAAGACTCGTCGCGATCGATTGCTTAGGGCCTGTGTCTCAAATCTTGAGATTAATCTGAGATTTTGAATCGAAAAGTTTGGGATGATCGATTTCGCAAAAACTGTATTCGTTGCCCAGGCGACTGTTATGAAAATTCTTTTTTTAGAGCATGGAGTGCCGCCAAGAAACATATTTGTGCTGGGGAAACGATGAAAAAGCAAATAATTTGATACTCGAGATGCATCTGCAGATTGTTCAAAAATTTAAATCCATCTTTATAAGAATCCTGGTTGCAAAGATTCTTGTAAAAAATACAATGGTATATGCCCAAAGATTTACCAACTTCGAGCCGTTACTTATCCATAGCAGGTAACCTACAGAGCTCTTAAAAAGAGAATGAGAGGATGGGCTTTTCCGGAGTTGGTCGAAAAATCATAATGCAATAATACTACTATGATAACCTTAAAGTGATGGTTATACTTGTTGAGCTCATGAAGACAGGTACAATGCAGTTACAATTAAAATGTGATCGATCCTGAAGCTGCTTCCTGGTTTCTTTGATATGTTCATTTTGAGTAGAGTTTGGTCGAGGGTATAATAAGTCTGAATAGGTTTTGAATTCAGTACAACATTTATACTATAACTGTGTACGTGGCGAACCCACAATATCGCATTATATACTGAAACTGTCAGCTAAGCTCAATTCTAGTTTTATCTTATATTTTGGTATAAGCAGCTAATAATGGCAAACAACATTGGCAATCATACAATCAGGTAGGTGCATTCGTTCAACATTAATTCTGATGGTGAAAACCTAGACATACAAATGTTTTATCATCATTTATTTACAAGTTTTGGACTTTCTTGTTAGCGATAAAAACCTTTTATTTAAATACATGTACAAGATATTTATACAAAGCCAATTCATCAGCACCATCCACGGCCTACAGAAACTATCAAATACAATGTATTCATTTTAAACTGAATGAGCCTTTAGTCTAAAGACAAAGACAAATGGATACTTTCCAATAATAAATTATGGGCATGCTCTCATTCCATTGACTAGGAATTTCCATCATTCAATTTTGATCGTTTTTACCAATCACCAGGTATTTACTGCAAATTTGGCAGTCATGATTTACAGATGCTGTATATATATATATATAGTCCTATTTAGTACCACTCATTTGGATATGTTATTCATATCAAGGATTGGTATAGTAATACTTTGAGGCAATGCCAAGTCATAAAATTCCCAAATTCAGACTATATAATATTATACATGCATCCATGGCTATCCTAGCTTTGTGATAGTTTAAAGAGTTATAGAGAGATGATTATAAATTAAGGTTCCCATTATACGTATCTTTATCCTGCAGAAAATTTGAATTTTTCAGGGTGCTGGGCCATGCGCATCTTCAACCGTGATTGGATTAGCGGCAAGGGTAAGTTTATAAGTATACTATTTATATTATACTGTTCTATTATAATTGTTGATGTGTATAGAATAAAATGAAGTCGTATAAATTCCATATCAGATTCCAGAAGACTGGTCTGAATTTGGTATACGAGTTGGTACCGTTTTTCAAAGCCATCTGCGGCCCATCGATTCAGAGATTGGTCTTCTATAGACTCCTCTTGGTATACTATAGGATCCTACAGCATAGCTCACTCCAATTGTTAACTTGATCGAATTTGGGTATAGAAGAATTAGTAATTTTTCAAAATTTTGTGGCTCAAAAGTTGTTGGAAAAAAAAAAAAAAAAAAAAAAAAAAACACAAGGTAATCTTTCAACACAATTTGGTTTGTCCGCGATCCATTGTATCAAAACAATTCAACTGCAGCCATGGTAAATTTATCATAACATATTATTACAACCTATTATGGTAGCATATATATTATCCATGATAATTTATTTTTAAGTTTGAGCCGCACTGCCAACCCAGAGTAAGATATCAAGGATAAGTTAGAGAAAGCATAGTACTTAATTAATGTTAAAAATCTCAATATATATATAAATTAGATCGATCACATAAGAAGATATCTTATATTATTACTAGACAAAAAAGAATCGTTAAAATCTTATTATTTATTAAAGTTAAAAAAGTTAATATTATAAAAGTAAAATTATTCATGAAATTTTTTCCACATATAAAAAATTATAACGCACTCATCTTAATAATTCAATTAAATGTACCCTGGAATAGAATTTCCAACAGTTAAGTCTGATACAATTAGATGGGACTTTAACTTGAAAATGTTATGATTTCAAGTTGAAGCTTGAAAAATGTACCTGTTAGGCTCTAGTTGTCCTTATACAAACACTCTATTCAAATCAAAAGCTAAGTAATGAATAACATCTAGAGCATTGAATTCAAGCTGATGATAAATAGAGTGTAATGAACCTTGATGTTTTAGGTAAGGTTATGCTTATTGAATACAATTTTCTTGATCTAGTCGATATCCAACTGACTAAATTTATATATTATGCATGATACTCCAAAAAATCATATCTCTTGCAACATGTATTGTATATCCAAGTTTAAATATACACCGTGAGCTTTCAACGAAGATAACTATAGATAACCATATAAGATTTACACCCAAGATTTATTCATATTTGGAAACTGCTTTACAGCCTTGAGTAATTGTGGCATGAAAACCGAAGGTTGATTTTTAGTATTAATTATTATATTGGTATAAACACTACAGCATACCTACAACTGGTTCATGAGTCAACGTGTATACATTATTAATAAAAGCAACCCAAACTGGATACTATTGTACATGTGCACATAGGATATCTATATCAACCTTTTCGATGAACCGAAATACAAAAAACGGAGTCAACTGTACATGACGTCTGGCGTACAATGAGCTACGTGTGAAAAGAAAGTAGAAGGTTATAGTGTAACTATAGTATCAACTGATAAATAGTTAACTCACACGATATGGTGGGTCTATATATTATAAATTCGTATCACGTATACTATAGAATTCTATATCCACCATGCTATAAGCTTTAGCGGTATACTTTATAATGATTCCTGATTTCGATCCTTAAAAAGTTTTCGAAGGTGTAAGACAATTTTTCAAACCGTTTGAAATTCTAAGACCCGATTGTTTGCCGACCGCTGGGAAAAAAAATTAGATTGTCGCAAGCTTAGAAATTTCGAGAAAGAGACCGGTTTGGCATCGAAAGATATATATGAACTCTGTGGATTTAATAGTATTGATTTGAAGAACTCTATGATTAGAAGAAATTTCTTGCATCGTTTTAGATAAACATACAGATACACTTTATAGCCTGGCGTACCTAGTGAAGTAAATAAGTTACGACTATATCGCTGATTTTAAAATTTTTTGCCGTCATTATAGATTTCAAAAAGGTTTGATCAACATATGGCCGGTGCACCATATCCCATATCCGTTGTACAACGGCCGGCTCAAACGTTGATAATGCTACTGCAGAAGATGTTGTTAAGTACAGCACAAGCTTTTGCAGTGGTTCAGGATGCTACCCTACTGGTAACTCAGCATCATGATAGCATCCATAGAATTTTGTCCAAAGAATAGTAAGAGTAGTCATTACTCAAGCTTGGCTAGATCTTCGAACTATCATAAGAATGCTTCCTTACTTAAGAATAATACTGAAGCTCTATCAATTTAAATTTCCAAGTCTAAAACTTTGTAACGCTTTGCTGTATGTTTTAACTGATAGAACAATTCTCAATCCCTGTTCTCGAATAAAAACGTCAATCAAAAGAAAAGAACAAGCCTACCTGGTATGCTGTGAATCCATGCACACTCAACTTCTCAATTTGAAGCATTTGTTTGTCAAATGATCTGAACAAAAACTAACTCAAAAGGTTTCAATTTAACAATGCCTTCAAACTTCCAATCAAGTCAGAAAACCCCGGCACCTCAGAACTGGCTAAAAGCTCCTAGGCAGTGTCAAAATTCAACTACAATGTACTGTAACTCTGACATGATTTTAAACTTAAAAAACAACCAAACCCCGCTTCTTCTTCTTTTTTTTTTTTTGGTTAACGTCGAGTCTTTTTTACGAGTGTGGCGTGCACAAATTTGCGGGCTTTGCCCTTTTCACAATTGTATGCTTGGGTTAATGCTTTCAGTAGACATAATATAATGGGATCTAGTACTCGTTATACGATGATAGGTATTGGATTGTGAGTATCCAGCGATTAGCAGTTCAGATGCACTTACTAAGGATAACTAAGATCTCTATAGTCTGAAGGTACTTTTAATTTGAGATGTTTTGTCACAATTGTGTTTCTTGCTATGCTTCTACTTCTATCTTGGGATTCATGAATACGTGATGGACATAATGATGCAATTATCATAACCAATCATAATATTACGGAGCCATCATAATATTCCAAAACTCTAAATCTCAGTCTAGCAGTTGAATTGAATGAATAATACCTAGGCTCAAACTGGCAATGTATGCAGAGACAGGTTCAATTGTACCTCAAAAATTGGTTTTGATGCGCTGGCTCTATAGTTCTATAAGCTACAAATATAATCTAGAACAGTAAATTAGCTTCGATTCTACAACAGCTTTTGGTTTTGGTTTGCTGATTCACTCAAGTTAATCTATAATATATAGAGATTAGTATAGGTAGTTCATTGATTGTGTCGTTAAAATTTTTAAAAAAAAACTTAATGATAAGTATCGATTCAATTGAGTCAACTTGCTATAAAATACTGTACTTCCAGTGAATTAAAAAAAAAAAAAAAAGTATCTTTGCAGAGCTAATTTAAGCAACACAACGGTTTTGTTCAGGGTTTCAAATCCCGCATCCCCGCGCGAGAATCAGCCTTGTTTCAAAATCTTTATTGGGGATATATTTTATGCATAGCATGAATTTTCTACAGCTTAGCTAGCCTTGAGTTTAAGGTTTCAAATCTCAGGGGGTAAAACTCGACTGTGATAGGCTGGATTATTTTTGGTACACAAAGCAAGCCCTCTAATTATTACCGTATTACAAAGAGGTGTCAAAATAGTTTGAACTGTCAATTTCAAACAACTGATAGTTGGAAGATGGTAAATCACTAATTTGATTCAACTTGGGTTAATTGTAAGTTATTTTTCACATTCAAATGCACAAGTAGTTATAAGTTAAAGGTATACCACATTTTTTTGTTTCTTTACATACCTGTTTAGTAGAAAAATTTTGATTTTTCAGTCAATTGTGATTGATGTTACCACTATTATTATCACTGTTTATTAATACCATTAAAACCATATATTGCAGGGCCGGATTGATTTCTCAAGTTATTAATTATCAAGACATATATGATATCAAATTTGAAACTTATGGTGTCGCCTTAATAACGCCTCAAGATTTATTTGAGCGGTTCAGAAAGGATGTATTTGTTCAAGAAAAAAAAAAAAAAAAATATTGATTTTGATTTATATTGTCTCATTATACAATGCCTTCTAGTTCCACCTATGCCAATACCGTTACTAGATTAGTAGCTGGTGCTGGCATCCATGGGTTCCCAATTTGTTATTTTAAAACGACTGTGTTGCTGATCTTCTGCACACTATTTATGACAATTGATTGATTCTGATCTGAAAAAATTGATTCAATTATCCGGATGTAGTAGAAGCTGAAACAAATCGTTTAATGCTATTTATAGAACTACTGTTTGAGTGCACCCAAATTTTGAGCTTTGATCACCAATTTGTTTAGCTTAAGAAAAGTGTTGCGGAAGCTTGGATTTAGGCTTTTTTTTTTTTTCTTTTGCGCTGAGATTTACTAATCCATTTGATAATTAATCTTCTTAAGATTACCGTAGAGTTTAGTTGCAATGAATAGATGTAATAAAAATAATCAGATAAGCTTATCTAACCAATTTTAAATAATAAGATCACTTCTCATGCTCTACTGCTGGTGTATGTAGTAACGTTCTATGATCAATTTGTATGATACTATGGTGTTAACAGCTCGAGATCACTGATGTTTTGTCTACAACAGATTTAAATTATTAAAGGGATCAACGTGTACAATTGATCTTGTACGAATCAATTAGCAACTACATCAGCTGGGTATAGCTAGATTCTCGTCTCAAATCAATGTTACTAACCGGTTCAATATTTTGCTAATGAATCCCAGGCCCAATGAATGTTTTTGATGTAATCCTGCAATATATATTAGAGTTATTTAATTCTTGTCAACTTATTAGCAGCAAAAGATGTGAGAAAATTTATAATATCAAAAAATATAAATTTATTGTTGGTTAGTTGGTTAATTATATAAAAAAA
>JAKTSB010000281.1:0-28665 GCA_030579975.1 Blastobotrys buckinghamii (nom. inval.)
GTCGGAATACCGTCGGATCGGGGTTCCGACAGGAGCATACGCTGTACACAGCGCACCAGGCGTTTGCCTATCTACTCAACAAATTTGGATGAAAATACTTCAATTGAGCAAGGGTTATCTTGTTTTAGTGAGAGTGAAAAATATTGCAATGCTTGAGTTGGAAAAAGTTGCACCTAAAGAATCTCAAAAAAGGTTTTCAAATATCCTAGTCTAAGTGTAATGTAATAGATCACAGATTGCTCTTCAAACTAAATGTCTATCAAATCTTTTTTAAATTTTCTAAAGATTTCTAGAGAATGCGGCTTACTCATGACTTGATAGTTTCAACTTTACCTCTACAGCTTATAATTATGCATTATGAATGACTTAGACATATCGCGGTGTCTATGACTGTACATGAAATGTTCGAGCCGTCTATGAATGTTCGAGCCATTTATGTACTATTAAATGCCTCAATTATTTATTAATAAACGATAAGTTCCATTACGCGTACGCGGGCAATCGGACATATATCTAATAATCAAGTTATTGAATTCTTATAATTATGGATTTGAAATATCACTAGCATAAGGTATTCATGGTTGCTTTTGTGGAGCTTTCAGAAAAAAAAAAATTTTTTTTGCAAAATTTTCAGTTCTATTTTGTACGTTCTAGAAAATGCGGCTCGCTTTGGAAATATTAACAACTGAATTATGAGCCTATATATATAGAACTGCGAGCTAAAAAAAGATTAACTGCAGCCTGGGATTGCAAGATAGCCAATTAAACAGGAAGAAGACCAATAATTTAGTTTCAACCAACACTTTTGTATCAGATTAAATATAAGTCTAAATGGTTTAAAGCAATTAATTTCTTACTTCTCGGTCCAGAATATTACTAGTTTCTTATTAAGGGCGAAGCATAGCAATTAATAGTAATCTAGGAATTGAGTTTGACGAATCAGTTGATTGAAATTTGGGACAGCCTTGCAACCGAACAAGCTCAATTGAGTAAAAGTTTATTGTGTGGATAAGTTTTAAAAATATGATATTACAGGTTTTGTTCATATTTATAGCTCAAAATTTCACAGAACGTATATATCTGCTTCTTCGAAATTAACTCAATAAGTTGGCCTAATACTGAAATGGAAACGTATTCCTGGGTTTGGTAATTTAGGATTCAACCTAGGCTTCACTCACAAGTGGAAGAGAAAAAATGAGTTTATGTCCACATCAGCTTTATAGTTTATTTCACTATACTATAATTGAAGCAGTAATGATAAATATTTTAATATCAAGACACCATATATATATTTCCCTATCAGGTTGAGAACTTAGGTTGTTAATAAAAGCGCTTTCAAGCTACATATATATAGTTGTACCTTCAAAATATACCGGTCAACCCCCTGTATATATACAATACAACATGGTGGTACTTAAAAGGTGACATCAACAATCCCGAATATATTTTAGCTAGCCTGTTCGGGTATAATACATAATCGTGAAGTATCATCATCACTTAAGTGCACATGGAGAGTACCATTTCTCCGCATTTGAATCATTGACGATGGGTTATCTATGCATAATTAGGTGGTGATATAATATTCGGGATAGAATCATTGAGCACAGTGTATTCATATAACGTATTACTGTTACTATATACCTAACTTGGAAATGTAAACAGTTGAGCTGCAGACATGCATCCTCCCAACGTCAAGTATTACAGAATGTTTTTAATTTCGACTTAGATTCCACTTAAATTACCATTATGGTAGCTTGCACAACGCGTAACACCTTAAAATTTACTTAGCTATAGGCTGTTCAATTAGAGTTCCAAAGCTCGAGTCAATTACTGATATTTTCAATTTTGCTTTATGGTCTATATATTGTCAATTTAGCTCGGTAAACAGTCCTCAAGTTACGATATCGGCTATATATAATTATCAGTCCATTTATGCAACTGGTGTTCAAAATAAAAAGGGTATGCTTTTTTACTTAAAACATCGCTTAAACCAAAGGTTTCGAATCCATTGCATAACATTCTATCGGTATAAGCTCTTAAATTTATGGGTTATTTGAATTTTGTTATTTGAATTTTGAAGAACTAACTTCCAGTACTATCTCGATACTAGTATTGCCTTCTTCTTTGAATTTGCTATATGCTGATGGCAATAAGCTAGATTAATACTGTTCAATACTACGCCATGTTACTTTAATAAAAGAAGCTTGTACATACTACAATTAATTCATGAGGTATACATAATGTGATAACCTGTAAGACCCATCTCGCATCGATCTCTGAGTTATACCATATGAGGGCTGAGCGGCCTGTTATGAGGTAAGAAATAAACAGTTTAATTATTAAGTCCAATATTGATTATAGGTTACAAGGGGGGGGGGGGGGGTGTTCAATTGTAAGTACGTCAGTGAGAGATCTTGCAGAAAATCCACTTATGAGCTAATACTTAAAGTTGGTAGGCACAATTAATATGGATTGTACAGATTTCCTGAGCTTATCATTACCATCCTAGATATATATATATATGCAGATGGCAAGCGAAGCTTTAGAGTTATCAATAGATCTACCAACGATGATGTATACAGTAAAAGGATTGATCGTTTGAGGCATTATACCATATGGATATATATATATTCGATGATATATGATACATCTACAATATATTATCTATAAATAGCTGTGACATCCGTGGGTAGTATACCGTCCGGGGTAGCTTAGCTATATATAAACCCACAGTACTGTAGTTCTATATCCATCGGATATGGATATATCATGGATAGCGGATATACCATGTATGGTAGCTACAGTATTGAATATTATGATAGAACTCTGCAAAAGCTATTGGTGTATTCGATACCAATAATGGTAATGATTCTATCCGATTGATCGATCTGAAAAAACTGCATGCAGGACCCGTGCCGATCAGGGTGTAAAAAATCTGAAAAGCTTACTTACTTTGTATAAATACATAAAATATTGGATATAAATTCTCAGAACACAAGAGAAACTTCTGTGTTGCTGATCATTTTCGAGGATGAATTCATTGGTGCCAGGTCCATAAAATATCCTATAATTACATCTGGACGCATGTACTGTATATACATGTAGAGCTACCACTGTACTATCATGGTACTTGTGCAACTTAGTAGAGCTTAGTTTTAGTCTGGCAGTAACATGGATAAATGTACAAGAAAAGTTGTACATATATCAATATTGATAGCTAGCTTCTACCAGGTAGGCTCCTCAATTATCTACTGCCATGGCTAGCCAACGCGTACAATAAGTCCCTGATGAGGCTGATGATTCACTTGAGGAAAATGTGGATGCCAATACATATGTATCTATCATATATGGATATACACGGTGGTTTCTAAGCAGTAATCAGCAATTATTATCCATAGATATATTCATGATGGATATCCATATCTATAAATAAGTTATTGTAATTCATTATTACATATATATGATTCTTGAATACCTGGTGTAAAATACCTTGCATGAACACTCCCGGAAGTCGCTATAAAAATCTAACTGATTGACTATATATATAGTATACAAGTTACGTGTAAAAATGACTAAATAAACGGTACCCAAAAAGGTCAGTCATATCATGATAAAACCCTGATCCATCCATATGATAGCATCCTATAGCTTAAGTAACTCATTGAAATTATATCTATATCATCATTATTTGTAATAATCTTTTGTATATTTGTACAGTTGCGCCTGGAGATGATCTAAGCTTAGCTTGTTTAAGTACTCTGAAACTGCTATGACAAATGTTCTCCCATCCACCCAGGCCTATATTGGTATTATCACACATACTGTAGGCTGGTAAGTATTGGAGACCAGTTTGTGGAACTTTGCAACATGGCTTTACGTCTGCATAACATGGGATGATATGATTGCAGTTGATCCATACCATATGGTAAACAGGAGCTTTGCATCCTTTATAGATCCAAGCTTAAAGCTGAATCTAACCAAGATGCACACTCATAATTGGTTAACACCTTTATGTATATAGTAGGATGGCCTTTCATAGGATATTTTTAAGTAATGGCTGGCGCTCACGCACGCACAGACTGCACCTTATTTAAAACATTCCATACGTAAGAGAAAATAACCCAGATATCACCGTGACTGCATCTATGATGCTTTAGGATCAGTATTATCCCACATATGGGATTTAGATACGGATATAACCATTATGGTCCAGCATGGGTGTTTACTATGCCCATGGTGCACTGTATCAATATTATAAAAGGCCCACTAATTGGCAACATCATAACAATCAACGATCCGAGCATGCAATAAGTACGATCCGAGCATGCAATAAATACTGGTATGTATCTATTGAATGCATCTATGTAATACAAAGAATTGACGAAGAAAGTAATGTCGTAATCTCAGCTCTTTGATTCGAATTAAACTCATCCAGTGATTTTTTTTTTGTTTTTTTATTATTATTAAATCTAGAGACTGTATACTGTAGTGATAGTCAATTATCCTCCAAAACAAGGGTTAAATACTTTGTTTAAAAAAGAATACACACGTATACTGACTAGAAAACAGGTATGAAGCATTATAATTTGTATTCTTAATTAAATGCGGGGAGTGCACTTTGTTCAATTTTAAAGTATCGTAACCCCAGAGTGGTGGTTCGGAGTTTAAAATGTAGGCTACTAATTGGGTAATTATTGCTCGGATATGTATGTCTTCAGAAGCTAAAACTGTGTTCAACAATTAATGTACAAACTTTACAACAAATTTTCAAATTTCCCAATCTTTAATGCATTTATCTAATAAGATATAGTGATTATGAAATAAATCAGATACCATAGCCTATTAATCGCATTACAGCTCATGAGGGGAGATGCTTTTACCGTGGTAACTAAAATCCCACCCATAATTGGAAATTCATAATTTTGAAATAAAGACGTGGGTACCATAGTATAGTATACTATAGTGGTAGATGAGATGACAGTATGTCCTACAATGAGGTATCCCAAGATTGATTGATCAGATAGTGAGCTATTCACGGTCAACAGTGGTGGAATTGAAACTGAAGTTGATGCATAATGCCCCTTTAGTCTGAAAAAAAAAAAAAAAAAAACCCTTAATTTACAAGTACATGAATTTAAGTTGAATCTAAGAATTAAATAGCCAGGTACAGTTTACACCCTTTAGTATCCATTAAACTGGACTCATTTAACTTCATCTTGTACTTTGGATCATGATCCTGATTACAAGTAATTATAATAAACTATAGTCGAACTACTTATAAGATCGATCTCATCATTAAGCAGTACTCTATATATAGTATATCTAAAGCCTAAGCATAATTAAGCTATATAATATGCATATCAATATTTTAGTGTAAAAATATAATAATTTACAATCACCAGCAAGCCAGCTTGTTGGAAAAGTTTAACAAAAAAATAAAAAATTGTGGATCATAAGTTGTTAAATAAAGGGTCTTTTTTAATACCTATTTAAGCGCTGCTTTAAGAAAATCACTAAAGATACTAAAAGTGTACCATAGCTTTAGAAATTCAATTTCCGGGATATTAGATTTTTATGTCCACATTTTTAGACTAGAACCAAAAAATACAAAGAAGTGTTTTATTATTATTATAAAGGTGTATAAATATGATTAGTTTTTATTACTGAAAAGTTATGAATATATCCAGGTACTGTATCTTCACCAGTTAATTACTATATATGAATGGGATGAGCTATCGAATAATATCTCATAACTATGCCAGCAATATCAGTAGGCAGTGCAATCCCTTAATTTAACCTATGAAATACTATATACTTCTATATGATAATACTGGTCCACTAATCAATCAATGCCGCTATAATAATAATAATATCGGTACTATCCTGCCTTTTTAAAATTGAAAATGATTTCATCTCAATTGAACCTGTATATCTTTTTGATGGCATCATTTCCCTTTTGAAAGTCAAGCTTATTGACTAAGTAGTGTCCATCCATGGATGCATGTAGTTTTTCTGAGCCTCATATTCTCATAGAAGTACTAGGATAGTGTAGCTTGCAACAACTTATGAGTTTCTTTAATTATATTATATCATATATAAATAAAGCTACATTAACATTATGATCCTCCATGGATATCATGATGAGAGCGCGTCATGTACTGCAGTTTACATCCATCGGATACCATAGTATTTGGATACATCGACACCTACTGTAGACTGGATATCATGTAATAATGACGTTAGATTAATATCAAAGGGTCTTATCCGGATATGCCATAGCAGGTATACTATCATAGTGCATCATCATGGAAAAATTAAATCCTGTTTTGGTACCTAGTGCAATTTCTGGATTTATGATCTGCGTTTTAGTTTCAAAAAATTGTCGATCGTAATAATTAATTAAATGGGAAAGAATTCCAAAGAACAGTGGCTCATAACTTGATGAAAAATTCACTAAAGTTTATTCAAGCCTGAATTTAAAGTATGTCAGCTTTAGTGAGATGTTAAAATGGTTAGACCTCGATCTCAGGTCCTTGTCAGCGCGCAGATCTGATCTATCATCAGTACGATTATCAGACTTTGATTACAGCCAGTGTTTTAGAAATATTGGCTCATATCTTGGTTGCTTCATTATAGGTGGAGGAATACATCATCGTCATCACCATCAACAAAATGTTGAGGTTGGTAAAGTTATAGGCACTGATAATCTTTAGGATCAGTAGATGTCATATTACTATCATTTGTATTTACAGTATTAGGTAACCGGTTCTGAGCAGTTGGAATAGATGTTGTAGATAAAAGTCAAAATATTCACATAGATGTTAACTATACCTAACTGTATACTTAGATATCCGTGTGCCATTAGGTACTAAAATAATTCAGATTTACTCCTTGATAAAACCATGGCAGTAAAGTGTATTACATTGTAGGTAATTACAGTACATATAGTTGAAACTTTTCAGACTTCCAAAAAGCTTTTTAAAAAAAAACGTTGAATAAAAAATGCATCCATCATCTATTTCACAAAAGAAACCTATATTAGGCATAATTAGCTAATGGCCCTTGAATTTAATTTATTAAAGAGTGATATATAACTACAGATATTATATATAATATTAAATCCATAAAATTTTTTAAATCAAGTTGACTTAAACACTTCTGCTTTAAGAAACAGACTGATGATTCTGTTTCTGGGGAAAGTTGACTGGTATACATTCCAAAAAGTAATTAATACCGATAGCTGATCCTTATAATTGAAGAGCGCTCTCCATGCATGGATAGTGCACGGTTCTATAAGGCTCATAAGACTTTTAACAACTTATGAGCTACTTCTGATTTTCTTTTTTTTAGTATTTTTATGATGAGCCTGAAATAATACATCATCAGTGCATGCTCGAGCTTGTATAAGCTTCTTATAATGTATACTTGTTTACCATTATAAGCTAGCATCCAAGTGTTTCATTAATTTAAGTAAGATAAACCGTATCAAAACATCAATCCTTTTTGGTCTTTCTCTATCCGGATAGTCTTACTATGTGTTCATTATTATGGGGTTGATAATACCGTTCAAAGTCTTATTTTGTCAAGTTATGATCCAAAATAAATTCAACAAGAGCTTAATGGTAATCGCTCTGAGTATACGTATCCGATATATATCAATATATAGGATAGAATTCTAATCATCCTGTGTTACAGAAAGCATGGATACATATAGGTGAACAACGACTCTGCCTTAGACCATGGCAGTTCACTATAACGCTTGGTACCGCAATTGAGATCTTATTTTATGCATTATTAATAATTTAGCTTTGAGATCTCCGCATAACTACTGTGATTAAATGTTCTGATTAAAACTTTCCGTATTGATGGACTGAGTACACTCAAAAAGTTGTCAACTAGTTAAAACATTTAATTATATGGAATAATTCATCTTATCAGACAATTACAAATGTGGAAATGATTCTAGAAAGCAGTTGAGTGTTGAGACGACTAATAGTTTAGGATGAATGGCCAAGAACAAAATTACATTTTATCCTATATAGGGTGATACAGCTAGTGCTAGCTCAGTTCATCTATAGTTCTTTTTATCTGAATAGTTATGGAAGTTTGTTTATTCTTCAAATTTTGTGAGAATTATAATGAAACTGTCTGATTAATTAATTTACAGCGCCTTCCTTGTTTCTATAGTCAATGTTTTCAAACTGATCGTGGATACCCGTCATTAAGGATATATAATTACCAGGTAGCTTACTCTTTCTTTGAGCATGAGCCAGCATGATTGTGATAGATGCCATTTCATCCTGGATAATAATATTAGTGCTAGAACATTGTTGCAACAATTGAGACCACTTAAGGTGCCATCCATCAAAGTTTGAACCCAAGATCGACAGATTTTTCTAGTATCCTTTGGTATTCAGTTTGAAGGCAGATCTGATGTTTCTCTCCTCTTTGATGCTTCATACATGATAACCTGCATGTTCGTTCTTTATAGTGTACTTAATCCAAATAAGGCTGTTACTAAGAATAATTACAACACCCCTCTGTACCATGGTAATTTGAAGACATAGTTGAGAAATTACCACACACAGAGTCCTCACATACTATACTGCATATTAGTGTCAAGACCGAGTCCCCTTTTCTTGTTCTAAAGGTTAATACATCGATCAGCAGTTTAATGAGTGAACCATGGTCAATACAGTGTAATTTAAAACATGCAGCATATAGAATGATAAAATTACAAGCTATCTTACATGTATACTATAGGCATTAGAATACATCATGATGTTAATTCCCTTTGAAGGATAAGATGGTTGCGAGATGTTATTTGAATTTTGAGCTGAGTTATATGATAGATTCAAAAAAAAATTGTTTAGATACCTTGAAAGATTTCATAATATGTATTATTTTACATCATTGTATATCATTACGCGTACTTTGATACGTTATATGACGACTCATTTTTATTCATTGAATTTAAGTAAACATTTATCTCAACAATTGATAAACTCATCCTCTGATATATTTAACATATATGGTAGTATATACAGCGAGGTGACTCAAGATATCCGAAATAATTAAACTGTTAAATTAATTATCATTTGGGAAATGGTACCAGTTTACAAGCTAAGTATATGAAATAATTTGTTCAGAAATTACGGGGAAGTTTCATTTTAAGAGATAATTTCAAGGAAGCTGCAATTGGGTTGAACAGTACCTATAGATTTCCTTAGATAAGGAATATTGAGGGTATGAGAGTCCCGAAAGAAAACCGAGTTCGCATCAGGCAATTTGAGACACATTGGTGTCGCGTTTCGTTAATATATACATGGAACTGAATATGATTCCGCTCATAAGTTGTATAAATTTGTTTCGACTTGCATTTTTTACAACTTATATTCTAGAGCTACCACTAGTACCGATAATAATTAGACATTGAAAATTTCAATTACTAAATACGGATATATTTAAATTCCAGGCTGAAGTCTGCAGGTGATGGCTATATTGTATCTGCAGCCATGGATAATGGAAGTGTTTAGAGCATTTCATATTTCCATTGAAAGTGAACTTTGAAATTATCATATATAGGCTATATATAAATTTTTCCAAAAGATATGCAGAACTACACAAATTAATGGCTTGAGATTCACTGCTTTAGTTTACTTGAAGTCTTTTGAGCAGCTGCTTACTTTAATATCTGGTGTGAGCTGAATCAAGACCTGATGGACCTAGAAAGGTGCCCTCAGCCAGCCTAGAGCATGTGTCAACGTCGATCGGTTAGGACTCCAATTATTATGATAACCTCAAAGTCCATAATTATCAGTAGCTAATCAGCTACAATTCATATTGAAAGATTTTACTACATAATCCATTCGAGCTATTCTCAGTAACAATATTGATCACCCATAAAGCATCGTTGACTCGATCGATTGAATATAATATCTCATTCCTACGGGCTGCGGCGGGATTGTCTTAAGATGTTTATCTATCAATAAATCTATCTACATCATGGATGTAGGGTTTAGAAGGTTTTCTCGAATGATTATTACAAACAAATAATAGAATCTATCTGTTTGTTGTAAAACATCCCAGTTGGCATATCCAGATAACACATTCTCTAACGTAAAAACAAAAATAAGGTCTATAGATAAGCTGGGTGTTTAAATATTTGAAAGATTTGTTGGCTACTGTCAAAAAATATATACCAAATACCAATCTTAATTAATAAGATTAAGCGTGTAAATAAATAAAAAAATGTTGTAGGATAGTTTCTACATGCTGCAGTGCATCTATATATAGTATAAAAATGATTCACCAAAATTTTCATGTTTCATTACCTGTAGCTATCCTGCACTTATCAGAGCATATTTTGCCGGATAACTCGCTTTTGTTGGTGAAGATCACGGCGTAAAAAAAAAAAAAAAAAAAAAAAAAAGCTTGGGATCATCCATTTATCAGCTCGTCCATGCATATTCTTTTATTCATCTGGATTTTTCTATCCTATCCTCAAAATAATATTTTTATCCTATAATAAAGGTGATAAATCGTGAAAAAAGGTGCCGACTCAATGTTCTACAATTAATTATTAGAATCTGGTAAGTTTTACCATGGTATTACTATGATGTTCAATTTAATCAAACTCCTTGGATACTGATGAAATTTAATTCTTCAGGGATAAAATTACTCTCTGTTGTGCATGCGTGTATACTTAAGTTGAATTTAAACTTGACAAAAATTTCGGACAATTGAATTTAAAGACAGACTACCTACTAAAGGGATAAAGATGAGTGCAAAAAAAATTATTTATGGTGAGCTCTCCTTCATTTTTTGAGAGCCTAATGTTAAATGGTAGTGACAAACTTTAGTAGGATTTGCATTACATGTAGTTTAATTCACAGAATAGAAAAATCTTAAGGATAGTTTCAATTGATTAGTATAATAGCGGAAGTTCAGTGAGATAGTCTCGAAAATTCAGTCACCTGTCTGATATGGGACGTAAATTGTTAACTTGTATAGTACTTAGAGTCGGGAATTTGTGTAATAAATCATATAATGCTATTGAAATTAAAATATAGGATACTCCAAGTAAATTCAGAGAGTTATAAAGATTTAAATCTAAATATTACGAATACAGAGACTCATATTGATATATATATATACATTATATTTATCATTGGATCTGATTAAAGATGGATCGAACTGACATTTTAAGGTTAAAAAATCAATCAAGAATGGTGGTCTCAAGCTTTAAAAGATATTGCTTAAAGCAGCTTAAAAGCCTGTCTACCCACCCTAGATTTTTTTTAATCTCATGCATCTCTGCCCTGAAAATCACTCAATCTGGCGTGCCCACCAACGTGGAGACTTTTAAGCTTACAATACAGTAGGTGAAATTTCTTGAACGACCATATCCATATTCGGGATGGATGCTGTGTATTCTCTTAAAATACTGTACTTGTTTAACGTAACGTATTGGCATATGTAAAACTGCTCCTGAGCTAAATAAGATCAAAATCTTCTAATTTGTAAGCTTCACACAGAATTCAGGATGTACCAGATGTACCGGGTAGAGAGCTTCGACATTCTGAAATCTTATGTATCCTTAAGAATTCTAATAGAAATAAAAACTATCGATATATATTTGGTTTTTCAACTATCATATTGGTATTAGTTAGAACAATTATGCTGACTACTTTACTTGATAGGAGTGCACATAGTAATAATAGTAATATCACGTATATTACTTTTAGCAGTTGCTAACTAATAATAAAACCCTTCCATATGGATGGACCCAATGCACACTTTTACAGTTATAGTATACCGAAACACATGTGCACCGTACTCAGGTCGTGTTAACAATTAATTGGCGTGTTCGTTCATCCCAATTTAAAATGTTTTTAAGTATATATCCTTATACCATTCCTTGAATAAATAATAGAATTCAAACATGGATTGTTCGGAACTTCTACATCTACACCATAGCAGTAATTCTAATCACTTTTTGGAAACTCCTTCAGTTATAAATAGGCCAGTTCCGACCAAGTTATTGAATTCGCTTTTTCTAAACATTCACTTTCCCTCCTTTCTATTAATTAATAGTTATGCTTTATTTTTATTATTTGTTATTATGGAGTTGTTTTTTTCAATTATATGTACAAAATATCATTATAATAGAGAATGGTTTTATAGTATATATATTTTAGTTAAAGAAGAGATAAAAAAAAATTCGCTTAAACCATATGTCTTAAATTAATTATAGCCTTGGGGTCGATACGGGTAATTACGATCTGAGTCGTCTGGAAATGTTACACTTCTACAAGTTGGGTAAACAAAGACACCCATGGATGGTAGTAGCTAGCTAAGGAACTATGGGTTAACAGAAATTAAAATATACTTGTTTTGGATGCTGAGAAAGTATTCAGCAGTGACATTTGATATCAGAAAATTCACAAATTTGATAAAAATAATGCATTAGTTGTCAATCACATTGGTATAATAAATATTAATTGAAGCAGTAAAATGAAATGTTATAATCAATGCCAGTGATATATATGTTTGTAGCGCTCAAGTTAACCCATATAGTAGTCTCATCAAATCTAAGGAAGTCATATAACTTATGAAACGGTATCTATACAGTGGTTGAACCAAGTCATACTAAACTCTCAAATTATATAACCTCTTGAAGTACCAAAATTAATCCAGAATATTCAACCAATTGCAAGACTTCTAGATATGAGAATTTGACATATGGATAAGCTCGGACCTTGAAAATAGCTTTCTTTGGTATAAAAGAACGACCCATCAGTTTATACTCTCTGAGATTAAAGGTTATTATTGAATACTTCACCCACACTTCCTTATCAGGAATTGAGTATCAAAGATATAGGAACGAGGTTTCCAAATCAGCTATAGTTTTGTCACTTTCGATTGAGTAAGATCTAATTAAAACCATGCGAAAACATGTTTTTTTGTTGGATCCTCCTTCACCAACTACATCATGAATATCGGCTACCATTGGTAAACGATGACTTTATTCTGACTTTGATTTTAATATGGTTTATGTAGTATGTATACTCCATGGTCAGAGTTTTATAGTTACTTTTTTTTTCCACTCTCCATATGGGTACCGATATTGGTATTGTACAGTTAGAACATCCTTGGGTTATTCTTTAGAGTTCTTTATCCAGAGCCTGCGGCAGGTGTCTCACTTTTCTACTTTTTTACAGTGGCAGCGTAGGCTCTATTCCGAACAATTGAAGTTTCTATAAGCTCATAAGTGGTTATTTTAAACCTCCCTCAAAACATGAATATATAGAGAGGGTGAAAGAATCACATATACTCTGACAGGCAGAGACTTTCAAGTATAGTAGAGGAGTTCGTAAGTTCGTAATTACAATTGTAGTAAGTTTACAGGATGGGTTATTTAATTGTACAATTGGGTAAGAATTCAATATTCATACAAGTTAAAAGCCAAGCCATAATTTGGTACTAATTAGGTTCATAGCTTGTAAAACATCAGATATATAATTATAAGTGCTGATAGCGCATACAGGATCAATCGATATTATATTTCTCGAGCCTCATTCGCTAGGAACTATAAAATCTACATCCTTAAGCGCAATTGGGTGATAAAATTGGATTCTTAAGTTACATCCGATAAATGAAAACAAAGGTATCTATTATGATTATGGTCTCCAAGTATGTATTCTACTGGTATATGATAGGATTGTATGATTGTACCGTTTTAAATTTAATCGATATTTCTCCTTAATATCTGTATAGCTAGAATCTATTCAGTATAGATTACTATATTCTGCATTTTCTGGTACGCCAGTATAGATTACTATATTCTGCATTTTCTGGTACGCAGATTGCAACAATTTTTTTTTTTTTTTTTTTTTTTTTTGTTTTGTTCATAGAAAGTCGAGGCTCATAAGTTATAATTTTTTGATAATGGGGTAACTATTACAGCTTAAGCACCTTTCAAGCTGTCATCAACCCTAGCATAATTACTTTTTATGAGAATTTTAGTGATGCGAGAAATTAGTCGATAATATTCTAAACGCTGGGGCTTGTGTGTGCTTATTTTTGTTTGGACCTGCTTAAAGCTAAGGTCAAATTGTAGTTTAGAACTGCTTGAGGCCTGCCCCAAGCAGTGGTAATTACTTTTTATCATAGAATCTTTAAGATTTTTATCATGAAAAAGACCATCGCTATAAAATCAGAGTTGTTGAAACCGTACAGCTGAATGCTATAGTAATAATGAAAAAAAAAAAAAAAAACAATAAACATAGTGAATAGAATGGAATCAACGTTTAGAATCTAAATGAAGAACCTCATCCAAAAAAAATATTTATACCATCGTATCCCCCTTTCATAATTTCATTTTTCTCTCTTCTATATACTAATATCAACAACAATTCGTTCCAAATAAAAGACCAAAAAAAACTATACTCAAGTATTGGAACTATTTTTATTTTTTATTTTTATCAGTAATAACAACAAAAGTTTCAGCGTTTGATAATAATTTTTGTTAATTTATAAATTCAATAATCTATCTAAATCATATATTCGACCACAACATATTCCACTAAATATTGCAATTTTCAATTGAAAAGACAGGTTAGTTTCAACTCCCCCCCTTATCATTATGATAACTTCAAAAAGAATTTTGCATCTTGATATTCTCAATGTCTTCATATGTTATCATCTCATTGAACAAGAAAAATAGTGCTTGTACAGTCAGATGAAGATATTAAAGACATGCGGAATCAATCAATTGTACTGCCAATCATACAAGGATTCGGATCTCAGATTTTATCTCCTCTATTAGTGTACCTACTATGAGCAGTGCGCTGACTAACCACTTTAAGCACCTATAGCGTGCTCAGTCGAGATTTTTATACACTTTTATTTGGAGGTTATTGATGATACATATTTATGAGCGTATTTATTACACAAAGTGATTCGCACACCGATAAATAGTTGAAAGTTTGAATTCCAATACATCATTTTGTGCAACCACACACACACAAAAAAAAAAAGCCTCTTTAAAATTGATTCAAAGAGGCTCAATGAAGAGAACAATTTCTTTACGTGTGGGTTGGTGAACTAATGTATGTTATTGTGTTTATACTTTTTAAAGAATTGGTTTTAAAGCTTTCATTGAATCATAATAAAAATCTCATCAATAATTCCGGTAAAAACGTCTAAAATCATCAAGTACATGTGTGTTTGCTGACTGGTTGGGAAGCGTAAATACGATTCTGACTCCTCAATTGTTAGTACAGTTCGTTACGTAAGCACTTTGATGGGTTTCTACATTATTTTAACTGCATGAAAAATATTTCAAGCACTGTAGTCTTCAAAGTAAAAGATTGGGAAGATTCATGAAGTTCATATGAATTATAAAGTCGAATAGATGTACTAACCATATTATAGGGAATTTTGTATTAGATAATCATCATCACCAAAATTCGACAAATTAATATTTCTGGGAAATTATCTCATCAATAATACCGGAATATAAAACTATTTTTCTCATCAAGTTAAGAGCCACCTTTCCAAGAAACACCTTTTTCAAGTGTCTGATTCAGATCTTTCAATTCAAGCCGTGTTTTCAAGCATCCACCAGTTTCGAGCTTATCGCATTTTATTCAAAATAAAGACATTTATTCATATTCACAGTTAACCCGAAAAAGCCTACTTTTTTTTATTATACTGCGCACGCATTTGGTTGGATTGATTATTTTTATTTTTTTATTCTGTGTTCATTATCGACATTTAAATAATCAGTTCGACAGTATCAATTCATTAAAAAGTATTTCTATTTTTGAATATTATAATTATAGAATCATCTTTGAACTGGGGTATTTTTCTTTTTTTTTTTTTTTTCTAATTCTGATTTTAAAATCTCATCATCGCAGAAAAATTTCAGTTTTAGAGAGGTATTTTTGATCGACTCAGGTAATATTTTTGATATTTTGTTTTTGGATTTTTTTTATCAATTTTTTTTTTTTACTTTTTGAAAAAAGAAATAATATTTTTGTGTACGCTTCACGCCTGGCCCACGCTCAAAATTTTTTTTTACCAAAAAGTAAAAAAGTTTATTACTGAAAATTAAGTAGTGACTTGTGGCTCGCACTTTTATTTTTATTTCTCAACACCAACAAGGAAGGAATCTTATAAAAGAGATTTATATCGCAACTCATAAGTTATAATCTGGACTACTACATCTATCTTTTTAATTTTTTATTTACGATATCAAACTTTATTTATTCACAACAGTATTTTAAGGTTAGTTCATATTAAAGTAGTAAGCACAACAAACACTCAACTACTTTTAAAAAGATAAAAATATTATAATACAGTTGGTTTTATTCATTTTAAAAAAAAAAGTACAAATTATATATACATTTTTTTTTTTTTCAATACAGTCAACAACACTAAATAAGAATGACATACAATGATATTCAAAGTCGGTTAATAGCTGTTGAAAGTCGCGACAATAATGCAACAGATCAATTTGTATATTCGGATAAACAAACAGGTATATATTGTCGACCAAACTGTTTACAAAGCTCACTCCCACCAAGAAATTTGATCAATTTATTTGATACACCTTCACAAGCACAAAACTATGGTTATAAACCATGTACAAGTTGTAAACCAGAACAAGAAATTAATATTAATAAAGATGTTATTGATTCAACGGTATCAGTAGTTAATGCAAGTTTAGGTTTAAATTTATCATCAACACAAGATTCGAAATTGCAAAAAACCGAATATTTATCTCAACAGTCATATAATCCCAACAACCCAAGTGATTTAAATATATATGCATTTGAAAAACCAAATCAACGATCATTATCATCAACAACTTCACCAGTTTTAACTTCATCATCATCTGAAGGTTGGAAACCAAGAAGAGCTAGTATTGCATCTGGCCATATTCATTCAGCAACAGCAGCATTAAACTATGCTTCAAAAAATGTATCATTACAACCTCAACAACAACGAAAACGAGAAAATTCAAAATCTGATTCTGGTGGTGATCATCAAAGATTAGTTGATGCTGCATGTTTCCATTTAGCAAAAGCTGCTCATCAAGCTGCAGCTGAAGCTATGAAAGATGCTGTTGAAAGTGAATCTAATAACAATAATAGTACAAGTTCAAGGAGATCAAGTAATCAATCTTTTTCATCAAATGGTAAACTATTACAACGAAAGAAAAGAAGAGGTGGTATTCTAGGTTTTAAGGAATTGGCAGCAAAAGCTGGTCTAAGTCCATGGCATTTTCATCGAGTTTTTAGATCCGTTACTGGATTAACTCCAAAAGCTTATGGTGAAGCATGTTGGAATGCTGTTACTAATAATCCAAATTTCCCAAACATTATGACGACTGCACCATCAATGAAAGCTGGTAAACCATCAATTAGTGACCAATTCTTTTTACCATCTAATAGTAATATTACCAATATTAACGATCTTGCATCTTCTACTAATACTACTACTACTACTATTGCATCTTCAATTCCACAAACTAGTATTGCACCATCAGGTACTCTATCCCCAACATCAGCAACTAGTATGGCTCCAACATTTAATTTTATGACTACATCTGCTCCAGCTCCACCAGAAAGTACAATGGGGCAAACTTGGGCACCAAATGATGATGCTTTAACTGCAGCAGCAGTTGCATCAACTCTTCCAAGTACTATTTCACCATCCTCAGCTTCTATTGATGCTAATAATTCTATACCAGTTACTTCAGCAGAATTATATGGTTCATCAAATTTTGGTATTGATGAAGATCCAGCTACAACAGCAGCATTTAATGATTTATTTGTTGCAACTACTACTGCTGGTGGTGAAGATTTATCAGCAAGTTGTACAACTATGCCAATGAGTTCTTCATTACAAATTGGTGGTTTAACTACTAGAGCTGAAAATTCAAACACTAATACATGGTTGATTGAAACACCAAGTGCTGTTTCTGGTGATCCAATGATGAAAGATCCGTTCTTTCAATCATTTTCAACCATGAGTGGTAATATGCCACCATTGGCATCCACTGCTGGACCGGATTGGATGGATAATGATACTGATGTTTAAAGCCAGTTTTTATTTGAGTTCTCTTTTTTTTTTTTTTATTGCATTATTATTTTTATTTATTTATTACGAACTTTTTAGTTTTTTCATGATGATTTTTTTTATTATTATTTTGTGCTATTTAATTATTTATAAGAATCGATATGACTGAAAGTTACGATGAATTACATTTGTTTTGGTAACATAAAAAGATTGCGTTTGGGTTATTATGTTAATATTTTTTTTTTTACTCACAGGTTTTCGTTAGTTTACTGAATGGATTTAATTTTGAGTACAAGTTATTTTCAATTAATTTGATGAATCGATTTTTCCATTGTTTACTGTTTTAATGACATTTTATTTAATTGGGTGGTGGGTGTTTTTGTTTTGGTTTCAAGAAAGCAAACAGAGAGAGAGAGAGAGAGAGAGAGAGAGAGAGAGAAAAAAAAAAAAAAAAGCTTTGTTAATGAAGGATTTGTTTAATCCTCTTTTATTATTAGGATGTTTAAATTTTTTTTTTAATTATTTATTATTTATGTAAAGAAAAAGTAGAATTATTAATTCTTATTTGTTTAAAAAAATTTTATATATATTGTTGAATTATTTGTAGGTTCTTTATTTTGCAGCTGTTTACTAAAATGATTTGATCTTAAATTTTAGATCTATTTGAACTTTATTCACTATAGTGTATTGGTTGAACATCCATGATCCATATCCACCTAATCTTCATTAAATCATCTTGAATTTGATCTTATTTTAAGGAACAAGATGAATCGATCTTCATCTACTAGTGGTACCGTACTTTCCAAAAGATCTTGACCGGTCTAACCGCTTTCCTTGTACAATCTCAATTAAAATCATATATCTTTACAAGTATACTCTCTCCATGGACCAAGTTGTCCTTATACTATTCAATCTTGATCATAAAATCAACAGCTCTTACGATCTACCTGTCAAAATCTCTTGATGTTGGTCAACCCACCACTCAATGGCACAGTAATCTATCGGTCACAATCTCTTGGAGGTTGGCTTTTATTTAGTGTGGAGTTGGGTTCAGCAGCGGCAACTACGGTACTATTGTGTGTAAAAATTAAGTTGTGGAGAAAAAAGCGGACAAGCAGGATGATACGCATGCGTGCCATTTTTTTTTTTTTTTTTTTTTCATTGATTGACAGCCAGCCGAGCGCTTTAAGCGGTACCAGTAGCTTAAGCATTTACCATGGATACAGGCGTGTTTGTTGATGTCTCTTAGTGACACTTGAAAGTTATAAAAAAAGAATACTTGTTGCAAAAATTTCCCCAGAGCCCACGCCACCATGATTATGTAATCGAGGCATATTCATTCACTAATAAAAAATAAGCTGGTACAATTATAAAAGGGGTTTTACAGTTTTTGATCATAAGGTTCTTTTATGAACTTAGCGAAAGCAGGTACAGAAATCTTTATTAAATCCATTGTTTTAACAAATGAATTCTGGGAAATTATGGGAAATGAATTTAAGTTCAAAACGTTTTTAGCATTGTTTACAATTGATTGTAATTGAACCAGATTGGAGAATTTTGATTAACAAGATAGATACTATAAGGTAGACTTTGCAAGGCATTTTTAATGAAATAAATTGTAAGCTATTGTTTTAAAGTATTTTTTTGATTATGATATTCAGGGTATGATAATAAATGGTCCCTTTCAGGTTATCAAGGTTTTTGATGGTTTAAGGTTACGGAAAATGAAAAAAAGTATAGTTTAGAACCTTCTAAGAGAGATAACAGGGTATGTTTCTCGATCGCCAAGTTTTGAATGCTTTGGTATCCTAAAATTATCAGCTAATTACGGTAGATACTAGATGTCAGTTCATAAGGTGTATATTAATTTATAGTCTATCGGTACACATCTTAGTTAGCAATTGACTGGATAACATCCATAAACCATTGTTGGGAAATTTTAAATTACTAAAGTCTATAGTAATTGTGGAGAAATTATATATGATTACCTGATAGATACTTTAGCTAGTTTCTCAGAGAACAACGAATCCCCTCATTTTATGATAAAGTTTATAACCATGGAATAATCATAAACCAATTAATGTATATATACTAAACTCAAGTATATTAGCCCAACTTGTAACGTATATTTAGAAAGTTCATTTTTTTTTTTTTTGTATTGAATACATACTTAGAAATGTTCTATATGGATGATAAAAGTATCTCAAATAACACCAAAAATCGTATAGATAGATTTTATAGATTTAACAAGAAACTGTGGCGCATGCTTAAATTTCAAAGAAACAGGCATGCAGCCGTATTCCGTCGAACTTGTTTCATGCACTATAAGAAATTGATAATTTTCCACCTCATAACTTGTTTAGAATTCCAATTCATGTGAGTACAAAGTGATAACTTAGGATGAGTTATAACTGATCCTTAAGAGAATTCTATACCCATGATAAAATCTAAGTCAAATTTTATAATTACCGCATCTTTAAAGATTCAGATTGATGATTTATATCAGACTTATAGCCTTACAACTATAGATATATATATATATATGAATCATAAAACAGTGCAATAAGAGTTGCAATCTGATGGATACGCTTAAGAATTATAATCTACAAACTGGTACATCCATCCTATATATTGTTAATACACTGGCCTCTCAGGTGCCTATATGTGCATTGATTTGTGCAACTTGTTGAACGTATTTGAAAAGAAGTATCACTCGATTCTATATCCTAGTACTGTAGTTCTGTAGATAATGATCTGGTTTACAAATTAGTAAACCACAAGTTTCGTTGCAATAACTTGACCAAATTAGGCACGCAAACATCTTACGTAACTATGATCTAAACCCAGGGCATGCATTGATACAAGGAAATCTCTCCCTGGGATAATCATGTTATGACCCCATAATTTTTTGCAAGTATGATGACAATGATGGTATCGAACCAATATATCCATCATCCATATTGATATTGCAACAAGCATATAATTTATTGTGTTACTTAATTTACCAAGGTATAGACCGATTTGTAATTCATTCTGCATATCTTTAAATTGAAAGTTTTTGAAAAAGCGGGGAGAATATCGATTATGTAACCAGCTGCGATGCGCATGTTTCAATTAAAAGCCACAATTTCGATATGCTTCGGTAAGATCGTAATCCCGCAATTAATTTATTAACGGTACTAATTAATACATTTATGATGGTATTATATATATGTACTGTACATTAATTGTAAAAAGAGTATAAACTGTTGTACAAATATTATGCCTAGGTTGTAGCCCTTGCAGACTGTTGCAGTTCTTTGTTTCTTTCTTTATCGAAATTTTAAAGTTTCAAACAGCCATGGCAGCAGTTGATGATAAATTTCATTAATTTAAATATCTTAAGGTTAATTAATGGGCATTTTATTACTATGGTGGCAGCTCATAAGGATGGATGCACACATCATCCTTTCCATCATATAGTTCGCTCGATCGTTATATATATCATTCATTTACTACGAAATAGGGTTTCTCTATTACTTTATGGATATGTATGGAATTGAAAGATTTTTTAAAACTATTATGTTTATAAACACTATAGTGTGCTATAGTGTACTCTACTATTGGTATATTCACGCACTTTTAAAGTTTAAATTGGTTCCATTTGTAAGCTTTTGTTGACACATTTGGACATCCTATTTTGTAATTAAAGTTCTGTAAACTATGATACTATGATAGATTTTTTCATCGGATACCGTTAATCAATAAACCTATATAATTCTGCAATTCGAGTTGAAGTTTATTAATCTCTTGGAAATTACTATATTTGATGAGATTCGATCGGAACTTTTTTTAAACATCATCACCAATCAAAATGTTTTATGTAGTAATACTTGCCAGGTGCGGGGCAAACAACAAAGAAATTTAAAAAAATATAAAAGAAGCTGAATCTGAATCTAAATCTGTTGAAGAGAACAAGAACAACTTGTAGTGTTACATTTACAATATAAAGTTGTGAAATAAAAAAATGGTTTATTTGATTAATTGTAGAAATTATAACTTGGAACATTCTTCGAAAATTTTTCAAAGTAGGACAAACTAGATAAACCTCCTCAGCTGCTAGCTATTATTATCTACATGGTCAGTAAAGGATTTGAATTGAGGCAAGCTGATAAAAGGTAATCTGGTGAAGATCTTTTTGTTTTCATATTAGGATACTGATCCGGTGATGGATTGTAATATTAGTCGACCTTTTAGGGTATAAGGGTCCTCTATTGTACCATGGTAATTAATGAGGGGATTGCATTTGACTCAATGATGATGAGCTTGACGAGGAGAAAGGTACTGTTGTAAATGCGTTTCTTAATTAATTTACAATAGCTATATGTGGTATTAGTAGGACATATACGAAAATCTTTACAGGAAACTCTAGAGGTTGATATTCTAATTAATGCATCATATATATCTTTCTCAAATTAACACTATAATATTAATTACTGACTTTATTTATCACCTACCCCAAGATGGTGCAGTAAGAATATAAAATTTCAAAATTACGTTGTACAAACATTAAAAATGTTTCGACAATGCTAAATGTATATACACACAGGCTCAAGATACATCCACGGTAATATTTAGCTTTTTTGATTAATTACTGGTATATAAATTCGCTGTTGCATGTACACTTACATTTTATATAATTGTACAGCAGGTTGTAAAGCAGCAGGTGCGACTGTGCTAGTATTTTATTCGACTAAATTTATTGGGTACCGTATTGAAAATGCTTATTTATGGGTTATAACCACACCGTACTCTAGATAAGATTTTTAATAGAAGATCAGTTAGATAAAGTTGATAATCACAGATAAGTGAACAATCGAGATTTTATAACCAATTAAACTGAAAAGTGAAAAAGTTGATTATATTTTTGATAATATCTTTTTTTTTTTTTAAAAGAAAAGATGTATTTAAATGTAAACAAATATATAAATAAAGTTAGGGTAATAGTAATTCTGATCAAGAAGCTTTCCAGACAAATAAATTTTCATCCCATCCAACAGTAGCTACCCAACCAGGTTGGCCCCACAAAGACCAATCTGAACCTATAACAAATTCAGTATGTTTATCAAAAATACTCATCAAACCTTTTGAATGATTAACTCTTGGAATATAAGCTGCCGCTGAATCGGATTGATCTCTCCATACTCTAACCGTAGTATCATAACTTGTTGATAAAAAAACATCAGGTTGATGAGGTGACCAACTAACATTTCTAACTGCATAATCATGACCTCGTAAATCATTAACTGGACTATTCGGCTTTCTAATATCCCATACTTTGATTGCTTTATCTACACCACCAGATGCTAACGTGGTAGGACGATATTTATTCCAATCTAATGTTAAGCATTCAACTCCACCATGTGCATTTGGAATCACTATTTTTGGTGCAGAGTTTGGTGGTGACCTTGTATCATGTAATCTTATTGTTGAATCTGAATGTGCTGATGCTATAAGTGTTGGTTCATGTGGACTAAATTTTGCTGTATATATACAATTACTTTGTTGAGGAGTTTGTTGTTGTTGTTGTTGTTGTTGTGCTGTTTGTTTAACTATTGGTACAGTTGTCGTTGTTGGTTTCATTGATGGTGCATTAATAGTCATTACACTTGAAGGACTATTCGGATTCCAAACTTTAATCGTCCCATCCCATGAACTTGTAACAAACAAATTCTTGTCAACTAAATTCCAATTAATACCAAAAACTTCTTTTGTATGTTCATGATAACTTCGAATTGGAAAAGGCTGAGCAACTTTTGTATCAAAAATTTTGATTGATCCATCACCATTGGCTGTTGCGACATGATTTTCATGTAATTCTGACCATGCCACTGAAAACAACCCATCTTGTGTTTCAAAAGAATTTTCTGTTCTTATAACTCCATCATTACCAATATCTAATATAAATAGTCTACCATTACCAACTAAACCGAAATTTGATGCTGTAGCTACCGCTATTTTATTATCTAAAAATGGTGAGTATTGTACCGAATATCCTGAATACCCTGCTGTTCGAAATTTAAGCATTTGTTTTTATATTATGTTATAACTCTATATCTATTGTTGCTTTTGTTTATTGATTATTTTTTTCTTGATAAGATGCTTTATTAGTGCTGGTTAATAGCAGACTTTTTAGCAGTATTCACCTATTGAGTTTCTTGAATAGAAATGGTATCGATTTGATCACCTGGAATTACCACAGTTCCAATATATCGTCTTTGAATATTATCAGTAGAACTTAACGAACTATCACCAACTTTTCGAACCTCGGTTGTATCTTGCAAAATAAAATTACAGTCTTTATCGGTACAAATCAAAATTCCAAAAAGTGCACGGCCGTCTTTGATTGTTACTTTAAAGAGTTTAGAGATGTATTCTTGCATTTAAAAGAACTAATTTAAATTCTTAGCTAATTGGGGAGTAGGTGTTAAAGATGTGTGCTTTAAAAAACAGTTGAGTTTATTAATGAGTGAATTGATTTTGTTAATTAGGAGCAGTACTGTGGTGCGTTTGAGGCTCTAATGCAAGTAATAGGTGGTGAATTAAAATAGTGGAGTTGATGCTTTTTTTTTTTTTGACTGTGATTCTACGTGTGAATACTGTGAATACTGTGCCCACTCAAAATTTTCGTTTTTTGGTAAAAACTTGCACCCATGCATTCATATTTCGTTATAATACTGCTCGGAGTAAAATATTCTAAAATACCGTTTCATGTCTTTGCAGTACCGGTTTTGAAAATTTAAAGTGGGAGCACGAAAACTGTTACTTTTCGTGCCGGGTTTTAAAGCGCTTTTTCTTCCGAGTGGGAGTCCATTATTATGTAAGCATATACATGAGGCTGAAGTTTTCACAATACCATATGGATTAGGACTTAATCAAATCCTTATGAGCCACACCTTCCACAAAGGTGTTTGTATATATATATATAGACTTGTCCAATATCCAGAAGTGTCAATGCTGAAGTACAAGCGAAAATGCTGTTGAATAATAGAGATTGTTGGAATAAGAAAATACTAACTAAACATAAAATAGAAAGTAATTAACACAAATCAGATATATATCCAACGAATGATATCTATATTATATGTATAAATTTAGTCTATGTTGGCAACTTTAGTATACATATTTAAGCCGCAAACTCGAGAATTAATAATAATTCTAATATACGTATTTATAGGGACATTTCCTTTTAATAAAAACCCAGGCCTATTTGGTTTTCTTGCATAAACCTTTTACATACTAATAGTAAAGTTCGTGGTCAAATTGATTCTAATTTTAAAGCTATTTTAAAATTATAATGACCTGAGCAATTGCTATGATTCATAATATTGTCAATATACAATCATTATAAGTAAATTGACATCTTGACCAAAATATTGGATGTACAGTACTAACGTTTATTAATTTTATAGGCAAATTTTTAAGGATATAACCAGAGTACATAATGCTCTATAGATAATATTATGGTATCAGTATAGGAAGGCCGCTGAGTTATCTAACTGTATATAAAAAATAAGACAGGCTTTAGAAATTGAAGATACTCTGAAGTTGACGACTCCCCCCTCTCCTCCCTTCGAATTGAGCTTCAGCTTGAGCAGGTAGGAATATTTGTGATAAAACTGTAGAATTCAGCAATTCTCTTGGTTCAATAGGTAGTTCTATAGCAAATTTCTGATTACATTTTATTATTATGTATATTAAAGCTTAAGACACAATTAATTGGCTCTATTCAATTGAATTTAACCTGTAAGAATATATAGTGCGACTCAGATATTTCCCACATAATTTAAATTAAATTTAGGTCTGATGATTGTGATGGCAAATATAGTGCATTTTTTCAAATTAAAGATGGCATATATAGGTATTTGAACCATAACGGGATATAAACTACAGCTAATTATAGTGAATGATTGGCTAATTTACAATTACTATAGGAAAGCTTAGGATTCTATAGTATTATATTGTCAAATTGTTCTACAGTATACCAGTTATATAAGCATAATAACTGAGTCATTATGAAAGGTCGATCATCTGGTCGAACCTATGATTATTCAATCTTCTTTGAAGTTATTTATGAGCTCCAAAAATACAACATAATTCTATCACCACGAGCTTTGCTGGAATTAAGTTCAATTGTTAATTGGAAACATATGCTTCAAAATATTATTACATATGTCAACCAGTATTCTAACTTTAGGTATTAATTATAATGATTGTAACTCAATTCATTTGTAGTCTTCAAATATCTATTAATATACAAAGTAATAGTATCCTTATTCTCACAATCATTAGGATTAACCTATAGCTAATATTTTTTTATTAGATTTCCTTAAAATTCAAATACGTTCGTAGTACTGGTCTATACCAAACCATTACTTGATACTAAATACCAAAACCATTGGCTAGTACTGCAAAAGAGAGCCTATTTATTGAGCGCTTATATCTTCTCAAGTCTGCTGATTCAGCAGCAAAGCTTAATAGAAAACTACTCCAGGTATACCTTATGACGGCCCATCAAGTCACATTTTAGTAGTAATGACATCTATAAAGTACAAGCCTAGCTTGAACTTTGAACTATAGTGTATGTACATATACTTGTATAGTTGAGGATAAATGAACTCCGGAATTTCCAATGATGCAGACATTACTTTCAACGACAGACATGTGCACGCTTATTAATTATATAATTAGAAGGTAAATAATTTTCCATTAATATTTGGATAATTACAACTTAGCTTATATTTTAAAGGATTATCAGCACCCCCAAATGACATCTTTTTACTTTATATATTTTGATAAATCTGAAGTTGTTGTAGTTGAAGATTTATTTCTCCATGATGATGTGAGGATCAACGAGATAGATTTCTCCATGAAGTGATTAATTCAATATGGTATGATGATAAAGGTTTTATTTGTATAGCTGCTATTAATGGATACAAATATGTTACGAGTCATATATTGTATTCCACAATGATACTAAGTTTTTATATATAAAGCTCGATATTCTGCAGTTTAATTAAGTTGAACTGTATTTACTCTTTCATATTGCTTCGAATTTTATGCATAGACCAGGTTACGTGCTTCATTGACCCCAGAGGTGACCACCAATGTAAATTTGAGCATGACTATGCTATGCTATACCCTTACTATATAGAATTTTAATAATCAAATTAGCTGGTCTGATACAGAATCATCACTGAACTTTAAAATAACATTCGTATACAGGAAGATTGAATCAATTTCAATAATATATATATATATATTTGTGACTGACTAATTATAATTGAATGTGTTACATTTATAGCAATTGAATGAGGCAAATCTAATGTATATTCAGTACATAAGAATGCTCTCAGTTGCTGCAATATACAATTTTATCTATATTTTTATCAAGGTTTGAGAAGCTTGTATGGAAAATACAGACCAGTTTATGATAAGCACGGATGATTCTATTTTATGATATTAACTGTATACGACAAAGCTAAAGTTAAATGCCTGCATTGGTTCTATAATCCCAAGCGTCGAATGTAAAAAAATATATTTAAAAAAAAAAAAAAAAAAAAAAAAAAAAAAAAAACATTTACTGTAGTTCATGAGTTGCATTGCATTGATACAGTCAAACCAGCCACAATCCGGATAGAGTCTTAAAACGCTCCATCCAATACCACAGTACGGCCTTATCAAAACAGGAGCTAATCGATTAAGTGTTACCCGGTAGAATACTTCTTAATTAATGTAGAATAATAATGTGATTTTAGTTTGATTTCGACTCGAATTGGCAAAACATATGGTTAGGATAGTGGTACCATGGTGCACTGAAACCGGGCCTAACAATTCTAGCTCCTGATCATTGGCACCGACGACAATCATTGACCATTCGAAAACTTAATACACTCGAGTGATCAAGTGAAACTTTGTGCTAAGAATATATTGAGCCACCATAATAAGGATTTTTATGCATGCTCGTTGAATAACGAAGTTGTTCTTAAATGTTTCTGTTCCAACTATTTAAGCGATTTATGGAGGTAATCGGGATCAGTTTCAAACAGTTATTAATTAAGTTCGAGTCATTGACCACATTATATAATAGATGTAATACATTGTGGAAGTTTACAAATCATGAATATGGCTGTAAAATTTTCACTATCGGATGCAAAGAAGCTAATTAAATAAGGTCGTCTCATTTTGATGATATATAGAGAAACCACTAATGTGTAGGGTTTAGAATTCGGATATCCATGTATACATACAGTGATACATGTAAATGATGTGAAGGTTAAAGATATATCGTAGCGAAAACTAGTTTTAATTTGAGCCATTGACGTCCTATAGTATCGATATTCCAGTGTCTATCATTAAAGTAAAGTATGCTAACAAAGATGTAATATCAGATTATTGCAAACTCCATTTAATCCTGCAGCCAATTTGATATCAACATAATATCAACATAATATCTATATGGATTTTTTTTTTTTTTTTTTTATCTCTTCTTTATTATTATTAACTAAAATACATATACTATAAAACTATTCTCTG
>JAKTSB010000282.1:0-28148 GCA_030579975.1 Blastobotrys buckinghamii (nom. inval.)
ATCTTTCTATAAAAGTGCAAGTACTTGTAAAATAATGTTTGTGTACTGCATATCTCTCGTGCATATTGAATCATGATTTGGATATCATCATAATCTCAGGTTAAAACTACCTATGACAGCTTAGCATAGAAGGTGCGGCTGACAGACACAGAAATTAAGGAAAGCGGTTTTAGCTCAGTTGGGAGAGCGTCAGACTGAAGATCTGAAGGTCCTGTGTTCGATCCACAGAAATCGCACAGCTTTCTTCTATTATCTTTTTTTGTTCAATTGAAACTGGATAATTTTTTTAGGAATATCTAGAGCAGTAAAATCATTGCATACATGTCGTATGGTTGTGTTGAGCCTCACAAAGCTTGAATCTTGTGGATCTGTGCCAGTCTACTGGAATAGATCTTCGCTTAAAATTGGGATTGATGAACTTTAATTTACCAATGTTTTGGGCACACTTAAGAAATTGGGAATTTTGCTCCCAATCCCGTTACAGTTCAAGCGCAGCTTGCAATTTGCGCTGGTTATTTTGTTCACACTGCTGATTTTGGCATGAATTTAACTCTATAGTGGCCTAATAGGACAGATTTTTATCGATCCATAGATTGACTTGTCTAGTCAAAAGACCAATCTTTTATATATCATGGTGTACATAATGTTGAAAATTGGAGTAGGTGCTGATTAAAAATTTTTTTGTTTGGATTAGTTCATCAATTGAAAAAGTAGTACCACAAAAAAACCTTGTGATTTAAATTAATTGGTAATTTAATATACCGAAAGGATAGGCTAATTTAATTACAGTATTGTAGCCAGGAATAATTTTTAGTTGCATGCATTGCAAGGCTCAACAATATAAATGCACAGTAAAATAATCCCTTACTTTCATAACAAAATGCTGTATCCTATACTAGCTTGATACCATTCATCGATAAATTATTTGTAAAACCTTTCATAAACCAGAATCTTAGTAATTCAGAAAGACTCCATGCCTGAAATCTATGCCATCATTTACCAATGATAATATTCTGTCTAGTTCCGGATTCGCTTTACAATGTAATTACATATGATATCTCAAATGAAATTTGAACGTTTGATGACATATAGGGCTGTGTATTTAAGATTCTAGAACATTTTCGACATTTGATAGTATCGCTAATGCGATTGACAGAATGAGAAAGACATTTTAGAACTCAGTTTTATCATACCGAATCAACCTGAACATGAATTTTTAAAATATCACTCGTAACTATATTATAAAGTGTACCTTAAGTGATGATTTTCAAGTGACGAATGGAAAAAAAATCAAGCAACAGCAATCTAACGGATACAGCAAACAAATGCGGCGCGCGATTGCGTGTTTCCACGTCCATTAATTATTTTTTTACCCCATCTGTTTTTTAGAACAGCCTAAACTATGGTTTCAGTGGCGTTCGATTATTTTAGTAGCTTGAGAACTTAAGCGTATGCTTGCTTTGTTCTTTGCTCAGCTACCGCTTAAATAAACCAGTTTGGGTGGTGGAGTGAAGCTCGGGATTCAAAGTTAAAAGCAGTACGTCATAGTATGTATATGATTACGCTGATAAAATTACAGCATAACAAGCTTTGAAATAGGGCTTGTGAATAGAATAAAAACAATATTGTAGATGTATGAAAATAATTAATCTACAGATTGATTTAAAAAAAAAGTATATAAATAGTTTGCAATTTCCCCTTTTAATTTCAAAACTCTTTCTTCACACAAATTTTTCTGACTTTTAGAAACAAATCACTAAACAAACAACAAACCAACCAAATATACAGTACAAAATGAGTTCAAACAATAATTTTTCATCAACTGTCATGCCAAAGGATGACCGACATGCAGAACAAACTTCTCAAGGCGCTCCAGGTATTCATATTCCAACAAATGCTGCTGAAATTGACGAATTAAGACAGCCAAGAAAAGAAGATGCTCAAGCATTAAACGACCGAATGAAAGCACAAGGTCATGGTGCAAAAGCAGCAGTTCATGATTTCCAAGATAAACCAGTTGATAAAGCCAAAGAGCAATTCAAACAAAAGACTGAAGAAGCTAAAGCCAATTTGAGAGAAAATCAAGGTGATGCTAAAGATGTCAAAGAACATAATGAAGCTCAACAAGGTTCATTGACTGATCAAGCTAAAGCTGGTGTTCAAGAAACTGTTGCTCAAGGTCAGCAACATTTGGCTGATGCAGCTGCTGGCTTATCAAATGCAGCAGAAACTGTTCGAGATAAACTAGCAGGTTCTGGTTCAAAATAATTTATTTATCCCCAACAATTATTTGATTGTTTTTTATTTTTTTATTTAACGATGTTTATGCAGTTTAATTTATTTATATAGTATCAATATATTTCCTGGTGTAATTCCCAGGTATTAATACTCTTATTCAATTTTGAAGATCTGCGTTGAATGCTGTAGAATGTGTGGCTTGTATCCATATTTGCAATATGGTGCTGCTTGACTGATCAGCGCACAGACATCTGGACTCTCCGCCATTATCACAGCTTGAACCTCGGAGGTCGGAGTTTTTTAAACACCCAAAGGCTAAAACCTTTTTTTTTTTTGAACACCTCAAAAATAAATATCAAAATAGAAAATAATTTATTCATCAACCACTACAATATTTTTTAAAAAAGACCATAAACAATGGGGTTCGCGGATGAGTTGAAAACAAGAAACTTCAGTATTTACGGTCAGTGGTATGTTCATTCAAAGTAATGATTAAAAAAATGCTAACAGAATAATAGGATTGGCGTTTTGTGCATTTTGCTGTGCATCGCGTTAGGCATTGCTAATATCTTTCACGCAAGTTTGGTCATAATTTTCAGTATCATTTGCATTGTTGAAGGTTTAGTTATTATATTTATTGAAATTCCATTTTTATTAAGAATTTGTCCATTAACAGATCGTTTTACAACTTTCATCCGAATGTTTAATCAAAATTTACCAAGAGCAGGTGTTTATTTTGCAATGGCTGTTATTCAGTATGTTTCATGTGCTGTTCAAGTCACCTCATTAATTGCTGCTGCTGTTATGTTGACTATTACTTCTATTTGTTATGCACTAGCGGCCTTGAAACATCAAGAGTTTACTGGTAGCTCGACTTTGGGTGGTGCTGGTATTGCTCGACAAATTATTTAACTGAAAAAAAAAATATCTATTCAAAAATATCTATTATCTTATTAATAATAATTTATTCTTTTATCTGAGCTTTGTGTTTGTTATCTTGTAGTGTTTAGGGTGAATTATGATGGGCCGTGCTTGTCGGCGCGCTGTAGACAGTTGTTATATATGCCTCTATGGTGCTGGTGATGTTACTGGTATGTAAGGCTGGCTTGTGCATGTCATGATGGTTTGTTTATTTTGGTCTAATTGAGGTAATTTATCATTTTGAGGAATAATCATCGTAATTTCATAATCTCATCCAATCTTATGGTAATTTATCTGTAACGATCCAGATTTACCCGTGTACTGGTATTATTGAGATATATCTAAAACCATCGTAAACAATTAATTTAAAGATCTAATCTCTAAAGATGGTGTGTTTACTGAATGCTTTCACTAAAAACTCACTCATATTTGTACGGTATCGTTGAATCGCACAGATGGATGTATATATGATATAGGGATACCTACAAAGCCATACATCACCATGGAGGGATCATTTTCAAATCGTGAGCAGGTTATATATATATAGTATGTATCAGTACAGTTAATAGGACTTCATATTCATGGAGCAGATGATTCTGACCCTTATGGGAGCACGTGTTTGTTTATAAATATATATATGTGTATACATCGTTAACCATGACAACTGTTTTTAAGGCTTATAAGTGTGGCTATCTAATTGACCAATTCACAATAAATTTTTGATGAGGTTATCAATTGATATAAACTACTTATATAAGGGTAATAGAAGACCTTTGTCTAAGCTTAGGTAGTCTGTCGCGAAAAAATATATATATATGGTGGCATTAAGAACTCTATAGTTGATGAGATGGTAGTTGGAGCTCAACACTACCACCTTATTATTAATACAGCAAAATAAGATCTTTAATTTCAGATCTCAATATATAAGATCCTTTTCTGTTAAGGCAAAGAGTTGATATATATTGTAGACATTGTTCACGCGGGCTCAAAAAACAAACGACAAAAATTTCATTCATTAAATCACTCAATAATTTCTATGAGCAGCTCAGTATAGAATATTACAAAACTTGGCTCGGATATATAGTAAATATCAACATTTAGATTGTGCAATAATTCAAATTTGGTGCAATCTTTGCAACGTTGCCCCAGTGTTATTGAGTATACTCTATAGCGAACAAGTACACAATATTAAGTAAAATTTTCTAACCACTAGATCTAATTGATCCACCGAGACTGAAAATTAGCCCTGCAAACTATAACAGTTTTAGATTTGATATTTGTTCGGCCGCGGATCAAAATCCAGATAGATCAAAGATATTTCAGCCACTATTTGCATGGAATATTTCAGTAGGGTCTATAATTTTAATCCAATAAATTTTTGAAAGACAGTTCGGCCTCTTTATTATGAATGTTTTTCAACTGTATTTAAATTGAAGACAGTAAATACGTTGATTAATTTACATTCGTCGACATCTATATGGATCTTAATCCCAGATTCATCTTCATGTTTGACAATATTATTTGGGTACACAATTTTAAACTACATGGAAATGTAAACTTTGTGTCTATTTTAAATTGAAGCACACTTAGAGAAGGGTGATAATGTCAAGCGTCTAGCAATTTAATTTTGAGGCACCAAAATAACAATTAACTCCAGCACTGGGTTGAATACTCCAGGTCGATGGTTTACAACTCAAAAATTTGTCAATTCGACTGTGTGTAATATCTGGGGAGACTATTATTGGCGATTATACTTTTTGCTTGGTAAAATGCGATTCAATTTAAATCCCTCTTTAGAATTATAACTGTACTATGATGATGACCTTACCGTCAAGATTTAATTGAATGTTGTGACCTGATGAAATCGAATTTAATTAAGTATTTCTGTTAACAATTTACTTCGCATTATGGGGTTGCTGCTATGACTCCGTCAGATTTACAAGTGAGTTCATCCGTGTATGTAACAAACCATATGCGGCATAATAGTTTATATGAAACTGCAATCGATACATTTTCAAATTCTTATCTAATTAATTATAGCTGCTGTGCACGTTGGCTTAAGTTAGTCCTCAATCTTTGATCAACAAAAACAATTTGAAACTGGGACAATCCATCCGAAAGCCTGGCATAATCACTTGCAATGGGTAAAAAAGCCTCTTTACTAATTAGTTAAGTACATATGATACAACACATCATCATGAATATTTAGCTATTCCATACATAATTCAATGCGGAGCAAACTATAGATAATAAAAAGCTCATGTATACTATAATTACCATTAAATTAAGTGCACATAATAAGCGGCAGGCCGCCCATGACATTGGAATGTACAGTATAATTATTTTATTAATTCATCAATTTATTGGGATTGGATACGTATAGCCTTGTAAACTATAGCGGTACTAAATATCGACAATATTTATAAAACTATAGTATACTTCAACAGAACTTAGAGCCAGCCATGCTGGTAAGTACTTTAAATTAATTGTAATATTATGATTTTCTTGGTAAAAGTTATAGCAAAACATACAGCTTTTGTTACCATTTGAAGTATTCAGCGCTGAATAAACACGGGAAAACTTTTACCAAGTTGATATATCTGATATACCTCGAACTGTAACTGCAAAATCTCAATCAACTTCTGTCTGCAACAAGACGTATTATTCCGAGCAGCAGTAACTGGTTTTTTATTGCAGTAATTAAAGTCTGAATCTCTGCATGTAGTCCCATATGTCCAGCACATGTTGATGCATTTCTTATCCCGCTTTATTACCAATAATCAAATTAAAAATTTTTATCAAGTTTTACAAAACTGAAACGCACTCAGCGGCCGACGGCGCGAAAGTTACCGTTGATAGTTGCGCTACTATAGCACTGCTGCAGTTTCTTACTGTAAATCTTAGTGTTTAGGTGCTTCTACGTGTGTGTATTTATAGCAGAGACAAAATCTACTTTTTTTTTTCCTTTGTGTGATTATGTCTCAAGCGGATGTTATTAACATCTATATCTACAATGCATTAAAGTATAGTTTTTATAGGTGTAAAATCTTAGTTAAAAGACAAGTTTGAAAATAAATCAGTTGCCGTTCGATAGGTTTTATTTGTATAAAAAAAAATAAAAAAGAACCTTTCCTTATAATAGTATAGTGGGGGAGCACCAATCAATTGCGAATTAATGAGCTGTTAGTCTTGCTAATTAATCAATCCCATATGTAAACATTGCAATTGATAACCTCTCAATATAGCAACGTCACAGCTGCAGTAACAATCAATATTCAATTTGGTGATAATCTTGCGGTGTAGCCTACATATATATAATAATAAATTGAACTTAATTATAATCGTAACAGTTCGAAAGAGAGAAAAAAAAAGTGCATGTTAAAAAGACTTAAATAATATATAATGCTATAATGGTTTGTATTCAAACTAGTAATAATAATAATAATAATTATACATCTAATCCTTCAATAAATACGTTTCTACCACCTTTTTTCATATGAGTTCTTCGATGAGCTCTTAAATTATCAGATCTACTAAATCTTCTTTCACAGCCAGATACATCACATTGGAATGGTCTTTCCTCCGTATGAATTTTTGCATGTCTTTTCAGATGCTCAAGTCTTCTAAAACTTTTTGCACATAACTGGCATTTATGAGGTTTAGCATCAATTGATTTTGGTGGTCTACCAGGACCAGGACGTCTAACTCTAGTTGGTGTATAAGGACTTGAAGTTAAATTAGTTGGTAAATGAATAGAATGATGGTGATGATGAATAGTATTTAATTGATGATGATGATGTTGCAAAGTTGGAGGCGTTGGCATTTGCATTGGACCAGGTGGAGCGGTTGATGGAGTATGGAATGATAATGGTACTGGAGTATTATGGATTGATGATGCTTGGAATCCAGAAGAATTTGCAGCAGCTCTTAATGCATAATCAGCTGCAATTTGTGCTGGAGTCTTTGAGTTTTCATCAGTTACACTATTATTAGATGGGGGTGAAAAATAAGGTCCTGAGGATGGTTGAGAAGTTGGAGATGCTGGTAATGAATGATTATTTAATTCAATAGGAGTTGATAAATTAGAAGGGTTAATATCAGTATTTAATTTTGGAGTGTTATTACTATTATAATTACTAGATGAAGTTAGGTATGCAGGTGGTGAATAAAAAGGATTTCCAGTACTATTTGAATGAGATTGATGATGAGATACTGGACCCATGTCACTAATTGAATGATGCATTGCTAATGATTTTGGAGTTTCAAAATCTAATTTAACAGCAGGCTGTAATTGATTTGTTGAATTGTTGCTGTTGTTGTGATTATTATTTGGTGTAGATGGAGTCATAAATGGCATATAATTGTTATAATAGTTGGTATTTAATGGAGCATGACTATTAGCTCGTGATGAATTAGTTGAAGTAGTAGAAGATGGAGTTAATAATCCAATATCATCATCTTCATAATTATTAAAAACATGAGGTGTAGAATAAGATTTTCTTGGTCTGGTTGTGTTAGTGTTATTAGAATAAATAGATGTAGTTGGAGTAGCTAATAAATCAGCAGTATCAAAATAACATAATGTATGAGATCTATCCATCTTTGTTGAAAAATTCATTTCATCCTGATAAGCAGCTGAGGCAGCAGCAGCAGTAATAAAATCATTTGCTTGTGGTAAAGTTGTTGATATTGAAGCTGGTGGGATATCAATAAATTCATCCATTGAATAATATTGTGGTGTGGACATGGTCCGTCTTAATGCTTGTGCTTCAAAATCCATACTAAAGTATTGTTATTGTTTATAATTTTTAATTCTTTACCAATTGAGCCTGCTCGATTGATCAGTTTGTCGTTAAGGTTAGTAAATCGTTAATTGGTTAGTCTAGGAGGTTGAGAGAATGTATGATTATTTTTGCTTGATATCCTTGAATGATTTTGTATTGCTGGTATTTTTTGATAAAGTCGTAAAAAAGAATGTTCGTTCAGAGATAAATGAGCTAGTCTTAACAAACGTTGCTAACTTGTTGGATCGTTACTGTAAATTAGCTATGAAGGGATGATTCTAATGTGTCGTGTGAATAGCTAACAAATATTTCAAATCAAGGGTTGATAAATTGAATATTTTGAAAGAAATGATTGGAAAATCTCAAGAAATGAAAAAGAGAGAATTTTTTTTTAAAAAAAAAACAAGAAGTGAAATGTTGAACCTAATGAAGGGGACTCCAGGAGTTTATAAATGAAATTTGTATGGTGTCGATATAAAAGATAGAACAAAAGAGTGTATTAGTATATAATACAGAGAATAAATAATAAACAAAAGTAATTACTTTTATCGGAAAAAAAAAAAAAAAAAAGATGCGTGTTTTTTTACGGTAAGGTATAGTTGTGCGTGTGTGTCTATATATTCAAGTTGTAAGATCTGATATATACTAACATTACACCAGTGTAAGCCTATATATTCCTGGCTTTACTGTTAATAATAGAAAAATAAATTATAGCCACAGAGTAAGCCCTGTTTGTCAAATTTGATTATGCAGTCTGTTCATTGATCACTTTTTTTGGTGTTGAAATTATAAAAGAAGAAAAAAAAAAGTTTATTTACTTTTTTTGATATTAGAGTTAGAATAATAAAAAAAATCCCCGATCGCCAAAAAGTAATAATGAACCATCATTCAGCTAAGAATAAAAAAAAAAAAAAAAGTCACAATATACTCATAACTTCTATCACCTATATATTCATTTTATTTCATTTTTTTTTTTTTTTTTTATGAATTGGAGCTTATATATCAAAAAACAGTGCTTATGATGCAAATTAATTAGATCTCAATTGGTTAAATTTGAAAAAACGCAGTACCTCAAATGAATCTTTAAGTAAAGGATCCTGCTAAAATAGTCATAATGAAAGAAAACTATAGTATAGTCAATTCAAGTGCACCATGGTGGCTTTTTTTCAATACCCTGCAGGTTCCAAGATTTGGAGAAATAGAATAAGAAACACCGTTCCTTTTTTAAACCACCTCAATGTCACAACACAGACTGTGGGATTTACGTGTTTCTGTTGCTTTAAGGTGCTGTGTAATCATCACTTGTGCTGCATTGCTTATAGGGTGTTCAGCTCTTTTTTTTTTTTTTTTTTGGCATTTCAAAATTAAAATTCTGTGCATGATAATAGTACTAACAATAAAAACACGTCCAAAGCTTAGTTCGACCATCTATAGTGTACTTGTATTTTTGACAATTGATTGATCATATCACAATCTCACTAAAGCTTATGAACTATCTAGCCTCAAGTCTAATAGTATCAATCAATACGGTCATCTATCAAAGAGGCATAAGTTTTTTGTTTTTTTGACTGTAGCACTCCACATATGTATGAGAAAACTGGTCAGGCTTGACAGGTAAATATTGTGGGTTAGGGATCATTCGAGCCGACCGACGCGTCGAAAAAATCTTTTTTTTTTCAATCTTTCCCAAATCTGAAAAAAGGGTCGCGCACGCACACCAAAAATAGCAAAAAGAAACGTGACGATGAGAATAAAAAAAGAAACGTGATTTTGACGCTTCTACGCACTTTTTTTTTTTTTTTTTCCATTGTTAGGCTTTATCACTGATTATGTAAGAGCTGTTGAAGGTGAACCTGTATTATAATTTTTTATGATCTTACGATCCCTAATGAAACCATTGAAAATACGTACGTAGCGATACTTGGGTAACTAATAAAGTTTGATACTGATGAAAATGAGTATACAGCAGACTGTTATTTAACCATTGAATACCATTTATAATAAAATTGAGCTCTAGTAGGGCCAATTAAGTTTGTTAGTAAGAACCAACATAAGAGAGAATTAGCCACTGTTTACATTTGCTCAATTTCGTAATAAAATAGAAGCATTAACCTTACGATTAATTTAATGAACAAGTTTGAAAGAGAAGAGCGAATACCAATAGTGTGGTACACTACCCATCGAATCGGGTATCGTATTTTACCACCATATTGATTCCTCATGAAGTGAGCCTATTATAATATATATATATTCAATCTCTTTAAATGAATTATAAACAGAATAAATAAGATAAAATTGGCTATTTTTTATCGAAAAGAGAGTAATATGGATATAGCAAACTAACAATTGTTGCATTGCATGGTGTGATGTATAAATATCATTTAGTAACCTATCATCTTATTTTCATGATTTTACCTCCTCGGAGATGAACAAGTTGCTTCTATGCCTCTATTAATATCTATAGCTTTCAATAGACTAGCCTCCATTGCAATTAACTACTGATAATTGATAAAAATCCATATATATATCTATAGTGTAAATGATGTATTTAACTTATGCTGTAATAACGTCGAATCTTAGATCCGAAATTCAGATCAGATCACACACCTAAGAAAAGCCTCCATAAGCTCCAACAAATAAAACCTTGATGTCTAATAATGTGCTTAAGCGGGTTAAAACTTTTCACTCAGAGTGATCAAGCTATCTACATTTTTTTTTTTTTTCTGTGAAATACGCCTATCTTCTCCTCTTTGGTTATATTGAACAATTAATCGGATTTTCAGTTCAGTTCCACTAATTGATCTTGATAATTATTCGTCAAGCAAATAGTATATTCTCGCGAATTAATGATATATAAAAATTCAGTCGATGAGTTTTTAAAGTAGCATGGCGGGACTCATAACTTGAACTGGTACGTCGGAGTTTGATTTTCAAGCACTTGCAAGGTGTAACAAGCTTCCATGACAGTAAAAAACAACGCGTAAAAAATCTGTGGCTAGTTGAGAGTAACAGATTGCCATTGATCCATCGACCTTTTTTATTTTATTGGTCTCATTAGTTACCATAGTTTCATGATCTTTAGATTTATCAGCCAAATGTTTATTTGCTAAATGCTATTTTCAAATTTGTCATGATAGTGTAGAGTTAAAGTTTAGTATAGTGTACTTTATAAGGTTGTTAACGATCCTATAGATATACTATTTAATCTATAGTATACCTATAGTATCCAACCATGTTATACTCACTCACAATTGAATGAAATACGTTTAAGCAAAATACCTCATATATAATTTAGAAAGCACTATTAATAGATGTCAGTTAGCTGCGTTATACTTATATATAATAGTTATAGATCATTTTAGTTTGGAACATATCAATTCATTGCAATAGTATATATTTTATATTATATGTGCCAACGCGTTTTCACTGTTAACAAAGTTGAGCGGCTCAATTTCAAAAAAAAAAAAAAAAAAAAAAAAAAAGTAAAAATAAATTTTCAATGACAGTCAATTGCTCAAAAACTTATAAAGAGAGCTCCAACAGGGTCCATAATAACTATAGTATACTTAGTCTTAATATTATGTTAGAAAAAAAAAATAAATAAAAACATGAGCTGCGTATTACACAAAAGATGAGATTGGCAATTGAAATTTAAAAAAGGGTCTGATATAATTATTTTAGACCCTCATGGGTTTGATCCAATTACCCAACAGTGTTGATTCACATTCTAATTACAAGAAAGAAGAAAGGAATTTCAATACATGATGAACTGAGGTTTAAGGATCCGTCGACTTAGGAAAAAAAGCGCACATGTCTTAGTTGGGGGGTTGAGAAGTTGCTCTTGTCCATCTGTTTGCATTATAATATGAGCCTAACAACTATATGCTTAAATTCGGGCAAGCTAAATTTTCAGATATCCTGCTCACTCAGGTCAGGGTTTACGTTTTCACAGATAGAAGTAATAAACTATAGAGCAAGCACTGCTACCGTATGTTGAAGAATTGTACAAGCATATAAAGTTGTATTTATCTTACTCAGCTGTATTTGCTGGTTCATAACTGATCAGTAGCATCCGGTAAATCCCTAATTCGTAGGTCCAATGTCTTTGTACCACCTGAAAAAGTACAAAATAATTGACACAGGCTAAAAATATTTAGCACCACGCTAGAAAAAACATGGTAGAAAATCTTCTCTATAGATGCAACACTATAGATATCTTATCCATCTCAATTGCGCTGTAGCCATACAGAAATTCAAGGAAGACTTACCGGCGGTTTCTACTTGCTTGAATAGCGAATATACATATATTTTTTTAACACAATTTAAATTTCAGCCTATTATTTTTATATCAAGCGTTATCTCGACTACAAAACTATAGTATGCTTTTTTTTGATATCCGCTTGATTCAAGTAATTCTGTTTTTGGAAGTTAAGTATATATACATCCATATGCATGGTGCACCAACTTGATAATAGTCAGTTGGCTGAGACTCGATTCAAACGTTAATTAACCACAAATACCATATGGATTGGTATATTCGAAAAATTACTAACAGGGCTTCTCCATGATTACAAAATAATAATAATGAAAGCTATAACTTATATAGATTCTGCAGTTAGCAGCTTGTTGGTTCCACTACAATATACATACCTGAACATTGTACAATAGACAATTGACTTTTAAAATCTGCAGTTTTATCGAGTAATTAAGCGTATGTTTTGAACTAGCCTGATAACCTCACTTTATATTATCCAAATTAAGATGATTTTTAACCTGATACCCAATCAAAAAGCCGAATAATAATAGCGAATAAATAAATTTAAAATTCATGTATTTGAAATAATTTTTACAAAATGATTTCTAAGTTTAGACACCACTTTACTAATTTAAGAACTGTGATTCACCACCCACACCTGGTATTTTATAGTCAAGTTTGACGACTGTTGCTTCATAAATTATGATGCTTAAACTAGCAGTACTTTTTGAATTTACGTAGTAGTAATAATATTTAAAGTTACTTGAAAAGCCTAAGGTTTTTCAAAGTTTGGCTCTGAGTTTTACTAGTTCCTCTTGTGTTCATACAAAGTTTGAGACATACACTGGGTATGGTTGTTAGCTATCACTAAGAATAATTCTATGCTTCTTGACTGTAGCTGTACACTCAATTGTATAGTTTGAACCTGCCCTGTATCCATATATATATATGATTCAATGCATTGGACTAACTGCCATGGCTCTCAATATCTAAGAACAGCTTTCTGCATATTATAAACGTTCACACTTCAATTATTTCAATCAATTTTCTGATTTAAAATATACAACTATATCCTATGTTCAAGCTTAGATTTAAAGCAACCAGAATTTAGCATCCATAAATTTTATAGTATACAGAGTATTATAAGCTTGAAATGATTCTTTTTAATTTAGCCTCGGATTATTATTTATATACCAAAAGTAGAATATATTATCTCGATTAGAGAAAGAAAGTTTTTAATTTCAAAATTCACTGGTCACCGAAAAACTAGATACAGTTACAACTCAAATTAACTATTGTTAAATTTGGATGCTATACAAATTATATCCTTTTCAAGAATTAAGTTTTGGATGTAATAGGCAATTGTTCAATATCAATATGTATACCCATCCATTTAATTTTAATTGGGCTGGTACTTATTCTTGCAGGGACGTTTTATAGTTTATTAAAAGCATATTAAGGCCCCGTAACGACTGATATATTTTTTTTAAAAAAAAAAATCTTTATATATATTCAAAACCATGGCAGTTCCTATATATCGTGGGTGTAATAAGCTGTCAGGTCAGACTTTTTGTACCTCTACACCCATATACTAGTATTAAATTCTAATTATTCTATTATTAGCTTAAGCTGTCTAGAAATGACTAATAATTCAAGCGTTGATTATACTTACAGCATTATGTTACTATAGGTATACTTGCAGTGGATAACGTTCAGCTGTAATGAGAAAAATACTAATATCAAAATTCTTAAACTAAATCTGATTTGATAACATAAGCAAAATGATCCGAATAGATTATATCCGATCGATAGAGTGATTCTAGATCTAACAGGGCGTATCATATGGCAGTCAGTACAATATATAGTAATGCGTTTACTAAGCAGTTTAAAAACACTTTTAATGATTACCTACATGAATGTACTACCAGAAAATTAACTGAGTATACTGTATAGAAAATGATTTGAAAAGTCTATAGTTATAGCTTTAAGTTATATTATAAACTTTATAGTTACTACAATAAGCTTTACTAAATACCAGTATAGGATAGTAGGCTGAAAGAGCTTAAGGATAAGCGCACTAACATCCCACATTGTGTAAAAGTGGCTCAATCTTTGCATCCAACCTCAAGATCCATCTATCCATACAATGCTTTCATCCGATAAGCCCTGGACTTTAAAAACATTTTTTTTTCTTCATCCATGGATGAATTATAGTCTTAATCAATCGATATATAATATCCCGTAAATCTACCTATTATTACTATAGGTATTAATTAACAGGTCAAAACAGATTTTGTAGTCTCGAATATTTTATAGGATTGATCTACATACCCAGTCCACTGAACTCTGAGTCGCCTTCATAGGTTGGATTTAATTTTTCAAAGGGTTAAAAATACTGCTTATGTAAGAGCTTAATACCCCAGTCACCTCAGCATTTTTCAGGTAGATCTTTCATGAGAGCCATGGATCTCAACTTAATTAATACAGTATACTATAGTAGTATCGATACGAATAATCAACACTAAAGGAACTCGAATAGTAAAGTAGCCATTGCATTAATATATTAATTTTTGAGCAGAGCATTAAATATTAGTAACGTACTATTGAAGGGACCGATTCTTAGAAAATCTGAAAAATTAAATGATATTCCTCTTATAGTACATTAAAAGTCATTAATATAGGTTATGCCTTGAGTAGATTGAAATCTTAATTAATATATTGATAATTGAATATAAAAGGATGCATGGAAACTATATAGGATCCGTATATAATTGAGAAGTCTCAAATTACCGTAGACTCGATGTGTATTAGAGATATATTGTATCCTAATTAATCCAACAAGGCCATTGCAATTTGATAGACTACCCAAAGCACAAAAACATAATTTGTGTGCAAATCATTAAAACTCAAAAGCTGAGATTGGATGCATTAGGTACGACTTGAGAATACGAGATCATATTAAGGCGCCTTCAACTCCAATCACTATTGGGTATCCATACAATAGCATACCTGGATAAATCGAATATTTTTCACTACTAAAAGTAAAGATTTAAATATGATGGATATGAAGTTAACACAATGGTTTGACAGCTCAGTCTCACAGATACGATCAGAATCAAAACATCTAATAGAAATATATCGAAGCGTGAATACTAGCTCGATATTTTAAAGACTTACTTAATGCCATCATCCATGGATTATATCAGTATTAACTTGTCTATAAATTTTTCGATAGATAGTGCGAAATCTTAGTGCTTGTCCTGCTAGAAGTCTGACAAGGATGTTTTCAGTTCTTATGCCTGGCAGGTCTGCTGCATATGATTTCAATCCCCGAGCAGTTGTACCTGGTGGCAGCTTATTAAATTAAGTCCGAAAACCCATGCATCACCATCTTTGGTGTAAGTAACCGTAAAGGCCAAAATTTGGCTTAAATTTGGGGTTATCACTGCTTATATCTATTGAGGCTTCTTACAGTTTTTTCAAGTAGTCCGGGGTTCATATATCTCAGTAATATTCATAAGTTGACCAGTTTCAGCAACTTGCATCAGCTTGAGGTCATATGGATGTAAAAATCGAATTAGTCGATAAGAGCGCGCCTAACAAAATAAAAATTATACGATCTGGGTGGAAGAAGCTCGGGATTTTAAAAGGATTTATTCACCCAAAAATTTAAAGGTTCTTGACTCTGTATATAAAATTCTGGAACTCAACACGGTACTTTTTTGAACTGATCAAGTTATAATTTAAAATCAAAATCGAGTGAAATTTCTCTTCTAGATGCAGCTGTATCAATTCTTTGAACATCCGATGGATAATACGCGCATCCATGCATGCGCAGTGGAGATATCGAGATCTGGAATCGAGAAAACTCAACTTCGATCGATGATACATGTTGCAACAATTCTTACCAATTGAACTTACTTGGTAATTAAGTACCACACGTACAACTTGTAGATCCTTTGAAAAAATAGCAAGATTACCTGCATATGTATGCCTAGGAAACCATATATGTTCATTTCAGACCTCTCCCACTGCTACCACGCTTGTAGAACCTACAAGCTGGAGTAATTGCAGCTTGCAAATGTTACCACCACCAAAAATCTAAATTTATTATTAGAGTAGCAGTACTAATTATCTGATATTAATTTTAGGCAACTTGAATTTTAATGACCTTATCAAGACTATCAATATATTATAAATTAAAGTTATGAGGGGCTAATTAATGACCATAGCATTAAACAATGATTCAAAGGGTTCAGAATAATCTCGCCTATAGCAGTCTAAACCACCATATATATAATCCATGGTATATAGTCAACTTAGAATTATTACTGGCCCCGTATAAACATCCTTCCCAGCCTGGGTTGGAATTTATTGGCCAGGATGTTTAAGCAACTGTATTCAAGATCGTTTCGAGCTATGAGAAGGATCATAATGTCCATTTTTTTACTAACTGAATTACAAAACCTATTACAAATTATCAATAATATCAATCCATATTGATTGGCATAAGATGGATATTTTAATATGTTAGCCTATCCTATGAAAATCACAACTTGAAAGATCATTAATAATTGTGAAATATTATAATATATATAGATGCTTGATATATATATACAGTGATTAAGCCAAATTCGGAGATAATAATGTTAATTATATTTATTTAAAAATTATTAAACAAGCTATAGCTTCAAAATGTGTAAATCTTAGAGCATCATAATTAATGATAATTAATGTAGATTTACTGTTCAGGGATATCAATTCATCAGCTCAGGTATATATATATATATACATCCGATGTGCAGCTACAAAGAGTGATACGCGACTTTATGCACAATAATTGATCTTGATAGGTCAAGTCAAGGAGTCGTTTATTTTGACTTTAATGAACTGAGAATTCATCACCACAGATCAAGGAGGTGTATGCCAATTTAAATCTAATCGGATATTCCAGTTTGATGGGTCAAATAAGTGGTTTCAACGCGTTAAATAATCACAATTGATGGATGGTTAGGCTATTGCACTCAGTCAGACGCGGTTTATTCGGAGAGTGCACTTATGGCTAAAGAATATTACAGAAGAGAAAAAAGAGTTATGTATTATATGTATTCCCAGCGGATTGGATGATGATGAGGCTGTTGAGCGGCTTAAACGTTCTAAATCGGTGCACCCAGTTGAAAGTCTTTATAATATATATATTATCGTAACGTAATTCCTTAATAATGGAGCTACGTCTTTTACAAAAAGTCCCTAATATATATGCTTCGAACTTACTAGTAAGAGTACGACTACTCGCAATACTTATCCATAGATACAGCTTCAATTTTGAATGTATGCCGGTGATTTGGATATAGTCACTGATAGCTAAAATTGGAGGACACTGAGCCTAAAATTGCTATAAATAAATGATAAATCGTTTGATATCAAGTTAAGGCTGTAAAAATATCCAATTTAAAACCAGCTGGAAATAATAGCGAGTTTCTGTGGCACTGAAAGATTAATTGGCTCAATTGAGACAATATTAAGTCGCGTTGAGACTAATTAAGCCTTTAAATCAATTATTTGTAGTAGTTAATCTTATAATACATATTCATAAACTTACCCTATAAGTCATATGAAACAGCTATAGATATATGTATGTATATCCCTACAATATATATGATAGCTTTCTTTTAAATTTATTTCATGGTTGTACAATAAATTGTTCGCCAGAGTAGTATGCGTAAAAGAATCTATATATAATAGTTTCGGAGACCAAAGCGGACCAAGAACTATGCGTGGATGGCCATTTCGCGGCATGCGGTTCAAATATATTTGAGTTTGCCCTAGCTATAGTTCTAAAAGGTAGTCTAATTAAACGAAACAAAGCTGTGAATTGATGCAATATATAGTTTATTTAGTCTTCAAGTTCCACTAGCTATCGTTTTGAATCGTTCTTATGCTGCAAAGAATATACCAAATACAGAGTAATTATTAGATAATATCCATACAAGACTAAAAAGTACGGGTCATGCTAAACTCTATCCAGATCATTAATACGACGCGTATCTACTTATGCATTCAACTTTAGGCTTAATTGATTGATCGAATGCTGTCTCGAAATTATATAGTTCGAACGCATCCGATTATTCTTGCACGTAATAACCAGGTTAATTAAATCAAATTTACCTATTATTCTATAGTTATCAACTGACTTAAAAATGCAACGGCCATTCATTTATCTATATGGATAGTATATACATATATTATATTATACTATAAATGCATATTGTATCAAAGCAACCAAAGTGGGCTATTATATCCAAAAACAACCACTTATAATAAATCCTCGAGACACAATGTCTTCACGCTTCTCGCATCTTTAAACTTATAAGCAATTGTAGCTGTATATGTAGATATCCTTCAAACTGCACAGAAGCACGTTGTAAATTTGTTAAAATTGGGGGTTGGTTCGCGTTATGTACTATGCATAACTAGGCTTAAGCAGTGTTAATCTTCTTATGACCAGCACTATATGTGCTGGCCGCTGTGACAGCCGCACACACGACTTCACAATAATTTTTTTCCAAATCAAATATGTCGAAATTATTTTAGTGAGCTTATTTCAAAAATTGAAGAGCGCTTAAACAGGTTTGATAAATTCAATAATAATTTTTACTGATTGAGATTCTTCAAGCAATGATAATGCATCTTTAATGCAGTAATTTAATAATCTACATTCCGTTTCTTTGTACACAATTGTTAAATGAAGAATGGCACGATATGCACTAAATGAATAAATGATGATATGAACAGGTGGTGCATGACCTTAGTATAGCAGCTTTTGAGCCTCTCCACCTGAGAAAAACGCGTACCTTGCGTATAATTAAGCTGAAATTGTCAAAATTTGGTATATTTGGAAGGTGTAGCAATCTTGAAGAAAATCAAATGGACTAATTTCGGTAAATTGATGCATTAAAAATGTTAAAGTCTGCATACTGTTTTATGTTATCAAGTCATGCTTATCATCATCGCACTACATGTAGCGTTCAAATCGTGACTGCATTACTTGGTTATTATAACAATATCTAATATATTATATGGTACCATGGATTATATCATTTCATAATTAACTTGGGATGGTTGATAAATTTCAAGGAAGAGCCGCTTAATTTAAATGCATTATTAGCCAATAGTTATCGTGCTCGAATTATCACCGTCATAGTTGTTTACCACTATCAGTCACCATGCACAGTGCACTTGCTATAGACTATAAATAGTTGTGTACAATTAGAACCTCCTTCTTTAAGATAAAATCTTAAGCTCAGAATTGTTAACGTAAATGCCACATTGTACTCAAGATTTCACAAGACTATCATATGTATAATATTTGCTGCTGGACTAATAATTGATTTGGCGGAACTAATAACGATGTATCGCAAGTTCAATTATATTGTAAGCGTCCAGACATATGTATACAAGTGTATATGTATACCTTGATATTACCTCATAAATTTAACAAATACACTGTATTGATCGAGTCTAATTCTGCGATTCATATACGTTTATACTGAAATATACAAGCAATAAGTCAAGATCTTTACAGATCATATCTCTCGTAGGAAAAATTTAAGCTCAAGACTTCTGGCTTTTCACACCTATTTTTAATTAAACTTTATATAATTACGAAAAAGCCCTTTGCTTTGATTTGTAAGTGCTGTAATTTTCGATATCATTATGGTTCTAAAATATTAAGGGTGATCATTCAAGGTAGCTCTTCTAAATAAAAGTCAGATCCATATTAAAAATATCACCATGGCAGCTCGGAGCTACGACGCTTCAACTATAACTGTAGTCAACTATAGTTACCAGGAGCAAACAAACCTACATCATCAATCGCGATGACTATGCTTTTTATAATTACAAGAGCCTTTATCTGTATCTTTTATAATTCTACATGTTAATTAAAAGACTATTTTGATCAATTGAGTTAAAATAGAAGATCATAAAGACAATAATTGTATATTATGAACGATCTTTTGATACCCCAGCGACGACCACTGTTACCAACTTGAACTCCATCTCATGCAAGTTATTTCATATTTTTAAAGTTTTTTTTTTTTTCTTATTTTAAGCTTATGGATGGGAAAAGAGGGCCAAATTTTTACATAAACGTTGAAAACGTCAAGCTGTAATGTGATGGGTGCAAGCGCAAATTCATCTCCGACGTCAATTTTGGACGCTCGGAGTTATAAAAGAACATCTATAAATTTGTTTGATGATTTTGTTGGAAAGATCGATTGATAGATCTGGACTAGGACATGCACACACACTGGGTATACTATAGTGAAAATCAAAAGTTTGCTTCAAACCTGGATCACCTCGGCATTCAAATATTGTTGTGATATTTGGTAACTGGAATTGATGAGATGTCGTTTTCTTGGTATACGTAAGCTGGTACCTTGCTTAAGTTCAAAAGCATGAGATCTCTCTAATTAGCTAGCTATTATGTGAAACTGCAGGTTTGAGGACAATCATTTTTTCCATCATTTCAAGGAGGTGATATTGTACTAGTCAGACGTCTGGAATAATACCTTCGATTCTTGGTGAGAGTTGAAATAGGACAGCTAAATATATATATAGGCTGATTAATCTATATACTTTTACCTTGACTACTGCTGCTATGGTATACTTATTCGCTCCTGAGTAATAATAATCTTTGAAATTACTGGATTATTAATTAATCAAGTTATCTGCTATATCTTACTTATAAGCAATGAAACTTCTAAAAAAAATCGAGTTTCCATAGCGCTATCAGCAACACTCCACATTTATCCACTTAGAACGTTCCAGGAGTTTATCACCAAGACCTTTTCACAATAACCAGAATAAGTATCTATATAATATAATGACCTAATCGGTAATTCCTTGCATTGAGGATTATTTTATTGAATCATGTAAGTAACAGGGCCCCATGCATGCATGGTATACAGTGTAGTATGCCTACAAAATAAAGCTTAATTAAACTTTAGACTTTATACCTTAAGCCCTACATAATTTTTCTCGTAACTGACATAAAAGTTAATTATGAAAAGAACAAATTTTGCAGCATCTTCATCCTGCAGTCAAGGATCTAAATCCGATCGATTATGTTTTAATGATCGTGATGTCTATTGCAGGTTGTATGTACAATCACAGTTCAAGGATCTTGCGTATTCCAAGCCAGGCCAGAGCCTTCCAGTCTTTTTACGCTGCTTGAAAGCTCTTAACCGGCGCTGGGGTTTGCGGTTTAGCATAGCTTGAGGGGTTTGGTGCCATGGGTGGTGCTTGGATGGTGACGCGATCGCGTTTTATTTCGAGCTGACCACCGATCGGCATCTCAGATCTTGGACGTCTTGAATTAAGTGTTCAAGCTCAAACTCGATCTACAGCGTCAGCCATGCATGCAACTATAGCTATATAGTGCTTCAGGAAAAAAATGATCGAGATTGAAGCAAACCAGGGCGGCCGGATCTTGATAATGAAATGAAATAATTCAAAAAAAAAAAATATAAAATAAAAAAAGTGCTTTTGAATGATGATGATGGTTTCTAATTTAGAAAAAAAAGTTCTGCGCAGCGAAAGAGATCGGAGGTTTATAGTTCTACGATTGGACAATGTCTCTTTTAGTTTGCTCTTCGCAATCGGTACAAGGGTTCCTCTTTATTCTTTCAAGTTAGAAAATGAAGACTTAGCATATTATAATAGAAAAGCTTTATAAGTCTAGATCAGTTGATCAATGATAGTAGCGGTTTATAAGATGCATAGATCATTGACAATTGATTGATGTCAATATATCAAACTAAACATTTATTAACTTGGCTTATTGATAGGGCTATTATGAAGGTTTAGAGTGCTCTATAGGGGCATCGATTTCTTGTAGTAAGGATGGCAATAGGTTTTTAGTTGTATACGTCAGGCGACACTTATCCTTGACCTATATATGATAACTATGACTTGAATACTCACGCAATATAATACACGAACCTATAATGACCCTTATAATAGCGCGGTTGCTCAAGATATAATAAAGCACTGCACGCTTATATAAATTACATATACATGTGTATGTATATATGCAAGCTATCCATTTATCCAAAGATGCTGGAATCTATTATACATCAAATTGAAATCTTGAAATTATATTTGTTTATTAATTAAATCATCCAAGGGGCGGTTTTGTTTCACTTTAAAATTGACAGCTGGTTAACTTCAGGCTGAATCAACATCGATATCAGATTATCATTGGCCATGCATCCATGGCAATTTCCCCCTCTCAATGAGAGTAACTATAGGGATTCTAATAGGGTTTCCGGATTCCTACTTTTGCAACTACCTAAACTGGGTTATTAATTAATTAATTTCGGTGAAGAAATGGTTTCAATTGCAAGTTTACATTATAAATTGAATCTAACTTTAACACGTATAAAAGATCGAGCGTATCCTCGATTTAATTTGTTTGATAACCCAAATATAACCGCTTGAGCCAAAACCTTCTATACATATGAAAGAACAAAATCCTTACTAGGGTTAGAAAAGGTTTCAAGCAAAGTTGATGCTGTTAAGGGTTCTATTTTGTAACTTGCATGAATGGATAGCCATTGTATCTTCACAATTGATTATGTATAGTTGACCCATGGTTTTAATTCCGGGTTGTTGCAATTAATGCGCATCCATGGTGGAACAGATTCTTTTTAAGAACTATACATCTACTGGTTCTAATATTGTGTTATCAGATCTAATTATAATTAAATTTAAATAAAAAGTATTAGATTAAAATACCGTGGAAACCCAACTCTTTGAGGCATGCAGTTGTTCTTGCTGTAGCTAGTCATGCATAGGGTATACAGAAACATTATTGTTGGGCTGCTTTAATTATAGGACTGGCACTATGGTTCAGTTCGAAATTCAAGCGGCGTATGTTTAAGCATTTAGCAATCCTATAGCTCAACTTACCTGAACCCTGGCGTTAATTAACTTAACCTTTATAATAGTTTTAACCTATTAACCAACTCTTTCATATGATTTTAATCATCGCTAATATATAATATATGGATGCAGTTGCTTATAGTAGCTTAGATCGAATAAACATTAAGTTGAATTATAATCATATATAGCCCCTTAATAGAACTATATATTACAAACTCTAAATTTTTGCCAGATATTATAGACCAATTGGTGTACTTGATTGTAGTTTAGAGTTCTTGACCTTATAAGTGGATGTTTTCTGTATATGGATAATACTGGCACTTGGTTCTACTAAGCGTAAGACTAGATGTGTCCCTTATACACAGTCCTGCAGATAGACATCTTAAAGTCAAATATTGACAACTAAGTTAAAGGAAGTTGGCAAATATTGACCAATTTTACACTTGTTTATATAATCTTACTTTCAGCCACTATTCCAGTAACAATGCCCTAAACTGGCCACAAGTTACTTCCGAGAGCTGACCACAACATTAAAATTGTTTAATCTTTTCTGTATCTGAGTTTTGGAAGCAGGAAATACAAACTATAGACGTGGCCCATCGATTCGAAATAATTTTATCAGCTCTATAAAATTTACCAGCTGTAACTAAAGAAAAAAGAGCGCACCGCCAGGGCTCACACAATTAAATTCACCCTATCCTCGTTACCGCAGCACCCACAAATTCTGATTGCTTAAGGATTCCGTACGACGTGTGCTTTACTAAGTTATTATGGTACCAAATGGTAAGCCAGGAAACTAAAAACCGTTACCGTCACAACGAAAAACTTAAAGCCTGGCTAATATATTTTTTCAAAAGCCGATTCATATTAAATTCTTTAAGATCTATTAAAAGCCCCCTTTAACTTCTACTTTAAATTGACTAAAACTACCTTTTACAACGGTTTTTGCGTATAGTTTTTAATCTAAATTGTACAGTTTAAACGATGTATGATAAAAAAGTTATATTACAGAGTACTCATTATGGTTAATCATAGGCGATAATTGGTACTTCAAAAAAATACAGTAATATTACTGGTTAAATAGAGGTATATTAAAACTAATTGAATATTTAAATAACCAAAAAGCTTATTAAAATTATAGGATGCTTATCGAGATTTTCATAATATTTTTGATTAGATCTTAATTAATTGAAATATTAAACTGTATTGAAGGGATTAACATATATCCATATATATATATATAATAAATCTGTTAAAATATTAATTGGATCTAGGGGTAACTGAACTTAAACCACTATGCAGTGAGTTATTAGATAGACTAGTGATAAAGTTTATTGGCGTGGAGTCAAGGGTCTAGAAATGTAAACCCGTATAAAGTAAAGGGGATTAGATACTGATTATATAACAAGTTACTAATCACGAAGATTGAAGATAAATTTATCTTATCCTATTGAAGATTGACTCAATTGAATATCAAGGTAATAATACCCGACTGTATATTCATTAATCTGAATAATTTTAATACCAACGCTCAAAGATTCATAATTATTTCACTCTATCCATAATAACATAGCTTATAAACTTGTAATTTATTTTCACTGTGTATAGAAAGCTTTAATCATATCTAAAACATTTCCATTTCACTGCATGCACATGATAAACCGGAGGCCTATCTGCTTAAATTATAAGAAATTTGAAGCTCATAATATTTTTGTATACTATGAGTAGTGTGTATGGGCCTAATTATTGTTAGATAACGTTCTAACTCGGAACTTCTAACTGGATATTTTTACTTGGTGCATACCTATGTTGAAACTACTTCCCCTGCCATTCATGAAGTCTTGGTAATTTTTCAAAATAACTGCATGCACAATGGTATCATATGAATAAAATATTATAAATAAACTTGTACTTGCTGATTTGAAATTATTATATCTCTATTAGAGTTTGTTACGAACTGAATTATTTTTTATAATTTTAATAGTGTAATATTTTCTCTGATCTTAGATATTCATGGAATATATCATAATTAAGAGGTGAAGGGTTCAAAATGACGGACTTTAAAATATTACCGTGTCTTACGAGTATGAAATTTATGAGACTTGAAAATAATAATTGATTAATACTAAATAATAATATTTTTAGAATAGGTTTAAGATCCCAATTTAATTGAAATAATATTTTTTATTGTCTTTTTTTTAAAAAAAAAAAAATAAATCTATGAAAAAAAAAAATCTTAAGTATTAAATGAGATTAAATATCATTTCAATAATATCAATTAGTAAGTATATATGTTATAAATAATATTCAAGTATCTTATAATCAAATATCTATATCCGGATACTGTAGTGCAGAATTTTCGAATATATAGAAATTTAATCATTTATTAAAAGCAGAGTCTAGTGTAGCTGTGAGTATGCAACAGAGTAATTTTACACATTAAAAGTCTGGCCAAAACTATACATGTAATTTAGTGATTATTGCTGATAAACGCTCTTGAGCACTTCACCCCGCAATAATTATACAAGGTGAAGCGGAATTGCTTGGTAGCAGTCTAGAACAGACTAAATACAGCTGTAGATTATATAAAAAAATTGTGAATGCCTTGGTTTGGATGTGAGCTGACAGTAAGCCGACAGTAAGTCTAGATTGTATTACTATCAAAATCACAAATTTGCGTTAACTTCATGAAAGTGCTCCGCAAATGGTAAGATGACTAAGGAAGGACCTTTAATCTGGTGAGGGTAGAATCTCCCTTTGTGATTTATTGAAGTATTTGAAGCATTTATCTCTATAGGGTATCCACCCGAATAATACTTGAAATAGCTCCATGGGACTAGCTTCAAATAAGTGGAAAATTTATAATAATACAATCATACCTAGGATGATTATACTGTATAGAATCTACTAGCATTGCATCGCTCACATTTCTGTCAATGTAAATTTAACCACACAATAAGCTAAATTTTAACTACCAGAGCAATTTTCGATATCACAATTTCAAAATCTATACTGCAAGATTTAATTAGCTCATTGCAATAATGTCATCTATTTGGTTGATACTATATACAAGCTTATCATTGTAATTATTAATTCAGTAGAACAAACGTATAATGCAAAACAAAAACCAACCCCATCAAATCTAAGTATACAGTTTTATAGGGTTAATATACGAATAGGATGATCAATCACCAGAGCTATTTGTCTAAATTCAATTCATTTTAAAGGCCTTTAACTATAGATTCTAGTTTCTTCAAAAATCAAGTTCAATCTTAAAATTAACCATGAAAAACCCATCCAAGATTAGACATGAAAGATTATATAATAGTCTCTGCAGTATATAGGATGACTCAGTCATTTCATTTCAGATTTTAATGTTTTAATAAAAGTTTTAAGGAGTTTATTGGAAAAAACTTTAAACTTAAAGGCCAATCTAAGTCAAACCCATGTGAACGTACTCGAACCTTAAGTTCATCTCTATCTGCATGCGCTAACTGCTCCAAGCTTATTCCGTCAGAATTATCAGCTTATAAATTGTAAATCATTAAGGGTCAATATGTTCTAGTCACTTTTGAGTTTGTATTCTACCTCAATGAATGTATTATAATTACTGGGCATACACCTCTGATTATAATATCGCTTTTAAAGCAAACATGATACATATAGCTGAAAAATACATATTTGATGTGCACCATGGTTTAGTTGAGGAAGACTCTGGACTTGAGATATTCGGTGCGAATTGTTATAGGTGCTAGATAGGTTATATTGATACAATTGAACAAGATAGGATAGAGTAACTAACTAGTTACATCAAGTAACGCAGAATTCAACTGTTTCAGTAAGTGCTCAATTGTAGATAGTCTAGCATTTGTGGACTATCCCACAATTGATTAATAAGAACCATCAAGATTATTTTAAGAAACCCTTTTTAATAGGCTTAATATTAGATTCAAAATGCTCTCAGTCGATCAAGCTTATGTCTTTAAACTCAGTGATATGTTTTATTGTTCACATGGGTTAACCTTCTTCAATGCAGACAGATGTATACAGGATCATCAAAGACTTAAACCTACATCCCAAATGTTTTTACTGAACCGGAGCTCGTGTATATATAGCTATATATTATAATAAATGAATCTAAAATTTTATAAGAAGGTTCGATCATTGATTCTAATACAGCTATAGCTAAAGTACCTAAATTAGTTTAATTGTATTTAAGTATTAATGGAACATGTGTGGACCTATTTGGAACTGGTGTAAAAACAAGATCACTACAGTGTATATTAAACACATATGGTATCAGATGTTGCTTTAACACAAACAAAAGTAGAACCAAGCTACTCCTACATTCCAATTGACCAAAGTTAATTAAATTGAAATAGATATGAGTTGTCAGGTATAGGTGCTATAGTTGCATTGATAATCTAAAGACGTTCTATTGCCTTATTTTTGTGAAAGCCAAAAAATTACTAACCTAATTGATAAATCAATAGGTCCAGACTGTACATATATTTAGAATAATCTATTAAGGTCAAACTTGAGATCATGCATATCCAAAGAATCAAACAAGATTCAATTGAATATTACAGTACAAAATATATCCCATCACATACTTAATTAACTACTATCATTCAGCACCTTAAGTTTTAATTATTAGTTTATTGTTATCAATACTTCAAATTTACTAGACTGCCTATGGTATTCAATCATTTATCTTCAAGAGCTGCAAAAGTGTTGTACAATTCGAAAATAGAGATTTGTTCAACTCCAATTGAGCACAATATCTAAACTACAATAAGGTCAAGATGCGCTGTCTCCGAAATAAAGATGGTGATGAAAATATATATATACATGATTCTAAATATCTAGCGAATATAATCATTGCATCCAATTGAGGTTATTTTGATATGTATTCTGTTGCTTCTGCATCATAGCAGTAGCTCTATCAGCTCATTAGTTTAATCTCTTTTCATAAGACAATGTTGTGATACCCTGAGTTGGAC
>JAKTSB010000283.1:0-28143 GCA_030579975.1 Blastobotrys buckinghamii (nom. inval.)
GTTAATATTGGACTGTTGCTTGTGATGTTATAACTGGCTTCTTGTTCTAATGGCTTGTTGAATATTTTGTAGTATAATAATTTAGTGATTTTGCAGTTATAATAATTATGAGATTGAGAATCAATATATTGTCGGCATAATGTACACCCAGTACCTTTATAAACCATATTACTATTTCTTAGCCATTCTTCACCCCATGATCCCTTTTTTTTTTTTTTTTTTACAATTTTTTTTAACTTTTTTTTCTTGGTTAAATACAAACAATATATGGCCAAACCCCCATCGAGCTTAAATCGGCAATAGTTTAGTGGCTAGAATTTCCGCCTGTCAAGTTCTAATTGATTCAGTCAATTAGAGCAGCACGCGGGGGACCGGGGTTCAATTCCCCGTTGCCGAGATTACCTTTTTTCTTCCTCGGTTTTCTTCATTTTTTACTATAGCAATATACTTTTTTATATGCATAGAAATGATCACAATCAATCAGACTTTCGTATGATACAATTTATAAATGAATACACTACTTGAAAACTACATAAGGGTATGGAAACCTTTAAGATTTTAAAATCGATGTTAGCGTTGGGGCGCGTGAAGTACGCGTGCGCGATTGGTACCAAGGTATTGGGAGACATATATGTATATATATCTATCCATATTCTTTTATAATATATATATGAGCATACAGTAAATTGTACAAGTACATACCTATGTTTGAGTGGTTATATCTAGTGGTTTTGCATAGTCATAATAATCCGTGTCAATTTATACAAGCTGGCAGATAATTGAGTTCGAATTGACGGCTGAGTTGAATTATATGTACCACATAATTGACTGAGTATACCTCAGGTTATGTATGTTAACAATTGCATTGCAATAGGTTACTCAAGTTTTTTATGATATCAAGCAGCAACGGCTACCAGCTGTCGGCTCAGTAATTATTGAGCACGCCACTTATGCTAAATACAAGCTTCTAGATAAGAATTTTCCTCTAGATAATTTCTATCTTTTTAACTAACTCAATTCAGAACTAATATAATCTTTTTTATTATTACAATAATCTTTTCACAAGTTTGGCGGCCAAAATTTTGAAGCTCCTTACATCAATATATATGAAATTGGCTTTAATTAGTAATCTTGAGCGACGTATATATAGCACATATTTGAAACTGCAATGAGTCTATCGCCCGGTATATATAATATTTTATTCTATGCATGCGTTTAAAATCAATCACTTATTGTATACTTATGATTAATTTTCAGGTATATATATATATATGGCTGATAAATCGATTGAAAGATTAATCAATTTTTGGCTATTATATATATATATATATATCAATGACTCTGCAAATTTGCCATGGGTTTATATATTTCATATAAAACTAGTTTTATTAATTCATTAAAGTAATTCAACGTTTATAATATAGACTGGTTTAACAGTAATACGACACATAATATATATAATTCAGAGGTGAGAAAGAAATATTTCGATTGTATGATCAGTTATAACTGGATTCATTAATTTTTTTGTGCTCTAAAAATGTTTTATTACATGTGCACTAAATATCACATTTTCTACAGGATAAAATGTATATGGTACATACATAAAAATCGGAGACAGTCAATTGAGCCTAGGCTAGCTAGTGCGATTAACCCTAAAGCTAGCAGAAAGAAGCATACTGAACAAAAAATTTTAAACGAGATGGCATGCATTTATAAAATTGCGCATGAAGTTTCAAAATAAATCTACTCATCGAACCCAAGATAGTAATTATTTATATGAGTGAGTACACACAACATAAAAAAACTTTACACGATTTAACTTTTCAATCATGAAGTTCCAATTAGAAAACTTCCGAGATCTACATATCTAGTCGGTGACCTTTACCGTGATTATATTTTGGCTTGTCATGGACAAAAATATTTCAGTCCTTCACTTGGGATTCGACCAGTCTTTGTAATTGAGTTATAAGTAGTGTACTAAAGCTTATTTTAATTTTTGGTTATTTATATCCATGGAACAATAAATTAATTATGGAAAGTTGGCCTATTTTTATATACGCTTGCCATTCATATAAATATTGCCAACAACAGCAGTTGAAACAAATCATAGTAATCAATATATTGTAACATCAATGTAACTGTAACATTATCAATGAACTAAATTTCATAATAAATGCAGTTTGAGATTGATATATGAGAGATTTAACCACAAAGCCAACAGTTTCGGTTAGCTACCTATATATATTATGATCACAGTCATGAATTAAAAAATCAAACTTATTAATCTGAAATTACCATGAGTTCACAGATTAAAAAGAAAAAATATCTCAAGAAATAATACTAGTTCTTGCAACACATATTGAAGCTGAATCTTTTTGGCTGATCCTCTATTAAACTAGTAGGAAATATTATAATTTTTAGTGTTTATATCAAGTACAATGAGGTCAAGTTTAAAAAATTGTTATTCCTAGTATATATATTATAACGTGTTCATTAACTGGAATTTTGAGGGTTTGTAACGGTACACATAAATGTTTAATATACAATTTGAGCGCTATAGCAAGATTTCCATAGCTTAATAGCTAACCCCATGCATGCATTCATATGCATGTATGAAATTTAAGCTTTTTGAAATATATATCTTCTAAACGCGTACGTTAGCTATATTTGTGTAAGCATCTGGCTATGCATGATTTTGAAATATGCGAGTTCGAAGGTCTAGAATTTATATATAACTATAATGCTTTTGGCGCTACAGCATTAATTAATAATGACTTGCAACAGCTCAACGAGAAAAGGTTTTATAGCTGCAGACCTCTTACATAAACAATACATGCCGGCTATATATATATATATACTACAATTCATCTACTATAGTATGATGATATAATTTGAGGGTATTATCACCATCAAGGCAGGCTATATATATTTATAGAATCCTGCCGCACAAGCTGCGGCTTATGACACTTATTACACTATCTGCTTCAGGGCCTTTATTGGATGTAGCACGGCTGACTAATAAATAGAACTACTACAGTAGTTATAGATGCCAGCGCCGGTGTCGATATAGTACGTACTTTGAGACGCTTTAAGCTTTGCAGCCGTACAACGCTCTATAATTGTGTATGCGTGCGCGACGTCTGGACAGGACAAAAGGCTGGAAATTTCACTACTTCAAGCCGGGATTACGTAATACAACAGACATCTCCGTTCCTAATTTCTCCTCAAGCGTTTCTAAAAATCTGTTTTCGGAGCGGACATAACGAAACGAACCTTGTTTGTCCATATATCAGTTTTGATGAATTTTGTACCAGCCTTGTAAATATTTCATAAGTCACCTCTCTTTCAAATAATTTAGAACCACTACGTATTATTTGCATTGATTTGATCGATTGTAAATTTTCACTGTCAAGTTAGGAAACAAAGCTTCGGAAGTCATTATTGTTTTTAATTATTCTACCTTAAATTGAGATCAAATATTAGGGAGAAATCCGGAGTTCAAACTGTTTTAAAGAAAGAAAATCTGCAGCCATATACTCTGTCTCCACGGGAAGCTATTCTAAAGTATTGCATGGATAACCCCTGCAACAGGACACAATATTATTAATTATTTGAAAGAGGGTGTAGATTTTTTGTCTTCTCGATAAGCACTCACTCCTGCAGCTAGGCTAAATTTTGAAATTTTAAAACTCAAAATATTGCCACCCAATAAATACTTATTTATTCACTACACATTTTTTTTTTTTTTTGACAACATCATAGTAACTCTGTTTCTTACCAAGTTGGCATTTGATACTAAAAGATTAATAAGTTTTCAATAATGTCAAGCAGTTTTGATTTTACTGTTCTTGGTGGAGGATCATCTAATGATCAAATGAGTAATAACAACAACAATAATAACAATAACTATAGTAACAACAAGGCGGGTAGTATTTCAAGTCTCAGTAGTGAATATTCACCATTAGGAGATTCATCACAGAATAGTTGGCCAACACCAGCATCATTGAGTAGTAATAATACCACTTCACCAGAAGAAGATTCATCATCGAAAAAATCCCCAAAATCAACAGCAGCTCACAATGCTAAACAAAAACGACGAAGAAAACCTTTAAGTTGTGCTTTTTGTAGAAAGAGAAAATTAAAATGTGATAGACAATTACCATGTTCAACCTGTGTTAAAAGAAATAGTGCATCAACCTGTAAATACGATCAAGATAGTGAGGAGGATACAAGTATTCGTAAAAAAGGTTTAATACCCGATCATCATATTAATAATTCTAATGAACCAGTACAACCTAGTTTGAATAATTTAAGAGCAGCCACAGATCCAAATCAAGAGGAAGAAAAAGAAGGTGAAATGAAACGTAGATTGGATCAAATGGAAAATTTGGTTTTATCAATGTTACAATCTAGAAAAGCAGAACAGTTTAGTGGATTGGGCCAACAACGTACAACTGAATTTGCTAATTTTAGAAAAGACGAAGCCTTTGATTTGGATCAATTGGGGGAATCATTAGGTATGATGAAATTAGATAAAGCTGGTAAAAGTGTTTATCATGGTGATATGCATTGGGCTACATTATTTTCAGATGTTCATGATGTGCAACAATTTTTTCAAAAATTAAGAAATGCTTATGAATCAATTAATCCAGATGCACCAGAATTAACTGAAGATTGTTTTCAAAATCTTAATGAAAATGTTAAACAACAAAATGAAATTAGTGACCAAGATATTTTAAATGAACTACCGAATCGAGAAACTTGTGATATGTTAATTAATAGATATTTCCAAACTTTTCAAATGGTTTTCCCAGTTGTTCATAAATTATCATTTGATGAACATTATGAACATTTCTGGGAAAACCCACAAGATTCTCAGTTGGCTTGGATTGCTCAATTGTTTTGTATGCTATGTATTGGGCTCTTAAGTTATTTGCCAGCTGGGATGCCGGGAATGTTTAGAGAAAATGCTCTCCCAACTATTAAATGCTGGTTAGATTTGGCTGAAAAATGCTCAAATTTAGGTTCTATTGCAATGAAACCTTCACTAATTAGTATTAGAGTTATGATTTTACAACAATTTGCTCAAGGAGGGTTAATGCAAGGTAAAGATTGGTTAGAAAAAGCTTGGTTAGCTATGGGTAGTATGATTCGAGCGTGTCAATCGATGGGGATGCATCGAGATCCAAAATGGTTTACTATTTCACCATTTGAAACTGTTGAAAGAAGAAGAATGTTTGCTATGGTCAAATATTTGGATATTTATTATGCTATTACTCAAGGTTTACCAACAGCGTTACATCAATCCCAATATGATGTAATGAATCCATTAAATTGTGACTCTAATGAATTTACTACAAAGAGTGATACTATCCCAACTGCTAAACCTTTAGATCAAAGAACTGATACTACTTTTACAATCTGTAGGGATCAAATGGCTACAATTACTGGTAAAATTGTTGAATATAATTCAAGATGTGATGACCAAGGGATGGAAAAATTACCTTATAGTAGAGTTTTGGAATTAGATAGTCAAGTTAGACAAATTTTTGATAATTATCCACCTTATTATAAAATTAGATGTGATAATATTAGTAGTGGTGAACCAGATGAATTAATTGTACATCGATTTATGTTGGAAATTGAATTTTTAAGAACTTTAGTTCTGATTCATCGACCATTTTTCTCTGCTGCATTAAGAGACAACAAATACATTCATTCAAGAGATGCAGCTGTTTCAGCAAGTATTAAAATTCTAGAACGTCATTCATGGTTTTTCCAATCACCAGACGCAGCAGTTGCAAGGTCCAAATTTTGGTGGCCAATTTGTGTTGTATCTTTACAACATTTCATTCATTCAGCTATCTTTGTTACTGTCTATCTAATGAATCATTATGATTCTATCCCACCAGATCAGCGAGAAAGTTTAGTTAAAATGTTGGAGCAATGTGTTAATGTTATGAATTTCCCACAATTTTCGCAAATCTACGATTCTTCTCAAGCCATGTTATTACATGTTTTGATCAAACAAGTCAAAGATGTTGCTGCTTTAACCCCAATGGAACGTGCACAACGGTCTCAACGCTCTAAACGACCTGTAAATAAAGGATTAACTTTAGAATTAACTGGTGCTTTAGAAGGTACAATGGAGTCGATTTTGTCTAATAATCAAAATCTGCAATTTTCAGCTGAAAATAATTATGCTGGTTCAACTCCTGGTACTGTTAATGGCGTGTCACCTGAATCAATGGACCAAAATGCTTCTAATCAGCCTCAAATGGTTCGAGTAGTTGAACCAAATGATTTTCTGGATGAAAGTTCTGGTTTAACTCCGAATACTCAAGCAATGACCCAATTTGATATGTTTGATAATGCTTTATTCAAGAGCGTATCACAAGCAGTTAATAATGATGAATGGGATCAAGTTATGCAAAATTTGGATCAAGCTGAGTTTGATATGTCTATGTTTAATAACTAGTTTTTTTTTATTTTTTTGTATTTATTTATTTGTTTTTTTATTATAATTTTTCAGTAATTTATTTTTCTTACTTCGTATAAATAAAATTTGGTTTTGTAGTACGGCTGAAATTGTTTAGAGAGCGTGCACAAGCTCATTCCAACTATGGGAATGCTCCCAACGTTTCATTTTTTTGGTGAATTATTCAAATTTTTGCATCAAAATGAAGTGACCAACACACCACCGTTCACTATATTCTATCCATTACAACTTTACATCAAACCATATACGAGAACTCTCTCAATTGACTCTTACTCTAGAAAATGAATGTGTTGACTGGTGTATTAACAGATAGGGCTAAGTCTATTCAGCTTCAGTCAGCTAATGATTACCGAGCTTACAGACAGTTAAAGTCTAAGCAAGTTGCTAAATTACGAAAAGATTTGAAAATTCAGTCTAAACCAAAATCAAAAAGTAGTAAGCCAAAAGAAATTACTGCTGAAGATATCCAAAATAATAGTCAATATATTGATTTATTAATTGCTAATAGCGAAAGAAACTGGGGTTGTGCAATGGAATCCAAGGCAATTCAAGAAACAAAACAAGCGAATGAAGTAGGATCAACTAGACGACATGTTATTTCAAAATTATCAAAATCAGTAAAATATATCAATACTATTGGTAGTATTGTTGATCAATTACAATTATCAAAACATAACTTGTTACAAATTTATGGATATCAATTTTTAATGATGGGTACATTAAAATTTGAACAAAAGAATTGGAATAAAGCTATTGAAAATTTTTCAGCTGCAAGAGTTATAATGACTTGTTTTAAAGATGAAATTTTAAGAGATGTTTTGACTGCTATTATTGATCCAGCTTTAACTTTTGCATTATATCAATCTGAAAAGAAACGAAGTGTTGATATTAGTACTTTAGCCAAACAAGTTACTACTAAGAACCCAATTAGTAAATTAATCAATGAATTTGATAGTAATGTATTGATTATCGGTGAAAACAAACAAGATCCAACCACTCAATTAGGACAAATCCAATGGAGAAATCACTCAGCTAAAGTTAATAATCCAGATTTGGCAAGTTTGATTTTACAAGCACAAGAGAAGGATTCATTAGATATGACCAAAATCAATACATTTGATGTAGTTTTAGAATCATGGCAAGATTGTTTAGATGTTTCAAAAGAAATCATTGAAGGTTTGGAAGAAGAAAATTTGGGGGCAGAAAATCAAGAGCAATATATTATTCAAACTTTTATCAATTATAAATTATTATTTGTACGAATTAAACGTGATTTGTTATTAATGAATTTAATCACAAGAAAGAATCATAAAGGTATGAACAAAAATCTAGAAAATGATAGAGATTTGGTTAGAATTTTGGATACCATTTTACAATCAGTCGAAGAATTAAAACAACTAAGTGGGGTTGCTCAAGATGAAGAATTGGTAGCTAACTTAGAATCAATGGATTCTTATTATCGGTCTAAAAGAACATCTTTAATCGCACATGCATATTCATTCAAGGATCATATCAAATCATTAGCATTATACAAATTAGCATTAGACTTTTTATCCAAGGCTTCAAGAATTACAATTGAATTCCCATTCTATGTTTTAACCCAACCAGAATTAGAAAGTTTTGGTGAGCAATTAAAATTATCAATTAAAAAGGCACACGGTTTGGCTGTTTTATCTACTACTGAACAAAACACTAAAGTTAGCGTTCCTGTTATTGATTCATTAGATAAATTCGCTTCAGGTAACCCAATTGATGTTTTGAATCGATTAGTAGATTTAAATCCGAAATTAAAACCATGTCCAGTTAAACCTGTTTATTTTGATATTGCATTTAATTATTTGGATTATGATCAAGATGAGAAAGAAAAGATTACTAAGCAAGCACAACAAGTGGTTGATGAAAGTACTCAAGAAACTAAAGAAGAAGGCGAAAAGAAAAAAGGTGGGTTGTTTGGGTTATGGCGATAAATTTGATTTGGTTAATTTAGATGTCTTATTATCTAATTCAATATACTTTATGGTAATGTATTTCATTTTCTTAGATCTGTATACTAATTATTGGTGTGGTGCATGCTTAGCTGATAAAAAGTAATTAGCTTATTGTAGACGATAAATAAATATAAGCTATAAAATAAATTGGATTTATCAACCTCGATTCCAAATCTTGAAGAAAAGAGAAAGAAAAAAAAAAAAAAAAGGATTCTTTTCTGAACTACTTTTTTGTGAAAAAGCTTTTGATAGATTTGTTACTCTTTGGGTCGGCACTAACAGTTTTTTTAGCTGGTTGCTTTGCCTTTTTAACTTTCTCCCTACCTTCCATTTCACTCCCAGATCTTTTTCTACCAACCATACTACCTTGTAATAGCTGTTGTTGAGCTTCACTGGCCAAATTCTTTTCTGTTTCCAAATCTTCGACATAATTATCCAAATCTTTGAAATCCAAACTAGCCAACCATTTATCCTTAACTTTTGGTGTTAAATAGGTACAAACCAACCCAACTGCTAGTTTCTCAAGACCTTTTTGAGTGATATTTTCTGGTGTTTCTTTAGTCATATTAACAGGTTTCAACTGGTCATGAACCATCTTCTTACTCAAAGCTTCAGGGACTTTTGTCAAAATTCGATCTTTTACACCATTTAAATATTCCAAACATTTCTTTTCATTAAATTTGTATAATTTTGTACCACTTTCGTTCAATTCCTCACAAACTTTATTCATCATTTCTTCGTTTAATAACTTGAACGGAATAGCTTCCATTGATATCCCATTGTTATCAGAAGAGTCGATTGATTCCGCTTTAGACTCTAATTGATCATGTAAATCATCTATACTAACAAACCGTTCTTGATTTTGTAATAACACAGGTAAGATAAAATATAACGAATTGATTGGTGTGGCCACAATAATTGATGCATCAGCTTCAACCCAGTTTGTTGAAAACATCAATGATCTAGCTTTATTTGGGATTGAAATAGTTGTGGAATTTCTCGGTGGAGTTGGTGTAGTACCATTGATAGTTTTTAGTTCGTATAATTCTGGCGTTGATTCATCTGATTCCTCTTCTGGGGGTGCATATAGATAGCATGCAGGTATTGGTTTATTAAATGATGTGTGCGGGGATGGTAGTGTTAAAATCTGTGTGTTCTTGTTGGAGGTAGCTGTTGATGGTAAGATTACTGTAATATGCCGGGTTGATGGCGGTGCTGGTGGGTTCGTCATTGCAAATTTGATTAGTTTATTAAAATATTGTGATAGAATGATTTGGTACAGTGGAAGGTTGTGATTTTAACAATTGTTCTGTATTAATTATTAAGGCTCTGAACTGAAAAGTAAAACGAAACGATGCAGTACTATCGTAACTCGAAAAATTTGGTCTAAGAAAAAAAAAAACGCGAAAATTTATTTTGGATACTAAATTGGATTTAAAGGATATAGACGTGTTTTTTTTTTTTTTTTTTTTTTTTTTTTTAAGAAGCAAGTCAACCGGAGCGGTCCCACAGCCTTACATAACGCTATAATATTTTCTAGCAGACAGCTCATAGACGCATATTCAGCTGCAAAGTTTAGGTATACCAGCTAAAACCATGGATTGGCTAATATTCTAATGATTTGGAATAAGTTTAGATAAAAACTCTGCTCAATATTCACCAAGCTTGCTCATTCAAATGGCAAGCAGAAATTATGTTATCTATTATATAAAAGAATCATAGCTATATAATTATACTTAACTCAACTCATATATTAAGATCTCGAGGCCTGGGTGTCGCCTAAAGTGCCATTTTTAAGATATTTATGCAAGACCGGCTATTAAATTAGACTAATATTGTAAGGACGAGTGGATCGAATAGGTGAGGGTTACGGCGGGAATTCTTAAGGAAGAAGGTTTAATCCAGGTTAACAGGTGGGTCCAGAGGCACCAGGTAGGGGTGAAGAGCAATCCATGGGACCGACTTCCGAATGTTCTTCCTATAGTTCTAATGTCCTTAATAAATGTAATAATAAATAATAAATTTAACTAACTAACTAACTAATATTTTAACCTACAATTAATCCCATCTCATAGTATACATGTACTTGTACAAAATTGTACTCATGGATATATGTCAGCCGCACCAGCTAGACATTGTATCTTTCTAGTATTGTTATGTATCGGAGTTCCGATAGTAGTTCCGATGCGAAAGTTCTAGTGTATTTATTCAAAGGAGCTCAAGATGTTTCCCAGCTGAAGATTTAGTTAATACTGTATTGGAATTTAATAATTACAGTCATAGTTCTCGTTTTATTTCAGATTTATATTCTCTCAACATAGAATTATAACAATTAGAATCTGTTGATGAATCATTTTTTAAAAGTATACAGTTACTTCTAAAATTCAAGTTCCAAAAATTAAAGCATTATGGGATAGAATATCCAACGATATCAGTACATTCTCTAATGAGGAAATTATTGTCTTATTAAAAGATTGGTTGATCATGAAACTTGCTCCGACTAAACTTGAAATTTTCAACAGAATTTTCACAGAGGAAATTTTAAAATCAATTAATATAACGGCACATATAATGTTGAACATTTTGCTACTCGTTGTGTTTCTTATGAAGTATACAATCGATCAGGTGAATATCCAGCTGATGTTTTATTTAGTGTTGGATCACAATTTAAAATTGATTTGAATAGTATTGATTGGATTGCAAGACACAACGATCTTACAAATGATCCTGATAATGCCTTAAAACAGCGAGAGATTCATGGTCAAATATATACAACATATGAAGCAAGAAGTAAAAAAATTAGAGCAAGATCCAATAATTCTAAGAAAAATAATGATAAACAAAAATCTCAAATCAATAAAACAAAAATCACCGCCTAGTTTAATATAATACTGGTGATTTAGTTTTATTATCAACAAAGCATTTACAATCTTATGGTATTAAAAGACCATTTTCACAACGATGGGTTGGCCCAATGGGGAGTTTTGATTGTGCCTATAAATCGAATACACCACGCGCATGGCGTGGTAATGATACTTTTAACGCTAATTACATTTATAAACCTTTTTATTGGATACTATTACAAAAGACCTGTTTATTGATTCTAGAGATATAGAATTCTTTTGATAATAACCCTCTGAAGATCTTGAATATTGATCAATCAATTGTTAACTGCACGTATGGATATATGTACAAGATAATAATGATGCTACATGAACGTTGTATCTCAGGTTGTAAAGTATACATGTATACAATTGAAAACCTTGAGCTGCTTAATACGCTGGTAACCTGAGTGTCTAATAAGTTAGATTCTTTATAGGTCTCAAATTTAACCAAGAAAATTCTATATGGTGATGCACTATCATAGATATATATATATAGCATTATGTTTCAGCGGATGATAAACTATTCAATATACCATTAACAATAACTATAATATTAATAGATCCATGTCATTATACAACCATATACATATCATGTACTTACAAAAATGGATACTCGCTTTATAGCAGAATCTCAGTTAACTACATATCCATAACAATAGCTGCTGATTAAGCCTTCGAATTCGAACGTGTAACACTTGTAATACCATATTTAACTCTATGTCCATTGCAACATATATATCTATCTATATATCAAATTATACATATGAAGTTTATATACATGTCAACAAATTTGCAAATCCTTTCGGGTGCCAAATCATAAAGATCGCTGGGCCATCCTATACTATAAAAATTCTCGCTAATTTTACGCACTCCCAAGTAGTAAGACATGCGGCTTTTAAAATAATGAATCCATACCCAGCCATGCATCTGCTCATTGTAAACAAATTTACGGATCCAGAGTTTTTAAACGTGAGTAATTGCGGTCGATGAAATCATCTATTTTTTGGCTGTTCATATTACTTGAGAAATGTAAGCTTAGATTTGGTGACATATCGCGGGCATTATCTCGACTAAGCTAAAATTTATATTTAGATTTACGCTCATGAAGTTTCTTGCCTACCTTGTATCTCAATTTAAAAATCATGTGCTATACCTAGCTACCGTATTAATATTGTCATACAATAAATTTCAGTAACTGTCTGTTACAATAATACACAGATCTCGCGACCATAGCAGAGATGAGATCTAACTATAGATATATATGCAAATTAAGAAATTTATTCAAGATGAGATAGTTGAAGAGCTAAAACCAGTTCGAACTAAAATTGAGCGAGATTAATAATACTTAATTTGAAACTCTACATGCATGTGCCATGGTCGATATTATTATGCATGATCAAGATATTATGGGTTACTTTGTATTTGAGTCAGTAATACCTGCGGAATAGTTGTAATTATAAAACATTCCATATTGTTAAAAATTTATAAGACTTAACTATTATAATAAATTTCATACATATATATATAGGATAATTGAGCACGTTTTATTTAATGAAGTTTATATATAATATTTAATACAATAATCAGTCTCCAATATATAGCTCATCACCATAATTATATAAGCTTTCTTATCGGCTGCGAATTAATATTATAATAATGATCTAATAAGTTATGAGCCAACTAGTAACACTATGCTATTTCTGGCATCATCATGGTGTTAGCAATACGATTTCTAAGCTTTATCGCGATACGAGCTTACATAATTAATTTAGCTGATCAATTCTAAAGCCCCTACCCTCCAACCCGATGACATACCGACAAAATCTCCTAAGCTCTATAATTAAGCCTTATTAACCACTTCAGGTATATACATCATCTGTGGATCTTATTTTATACAACAGATACACGGGATCAGAAGCCCTGGTAGGTTAAGCTTATCCTAATCAAGGCATTGATATAATATTTAACCCACGGGTCTGATAGCATGTGCTCAGGATACAATATTAATAAAGCGACCAAAGGTGTAATGTCTCTGAAACTCTACAGCTGTATAAAATAATATTTTGTAAAGAAGCCTGTGAATTCTCAAGATTTGGATTCAGTAGTTAGACCAACTATTATAAGCTTGTATAAAAAAATCTATAGAGCTTTAAAAAAATCAATGGATGGAACAGATATTTAATTTGTAAATTTAAACCTCAAATTTAAGCTACATGATGAAAAAACTTCTTATATTGATTGATTATAAGATTTTAGAGTAGCATTATCATTTATTATATATAACTCACGCTTGTTTATATAAAATACATTTATGTTCTATACCAAAAGGAGAAAGTTAGGCCCGGAGAGCTTAAAGATTAATTTTGTTCAAAAATTCTATAAATGTTAGAATGTATTTTTATATAAATATACTCTATAGTGATTAATAATATTATTAGTAAAAGATACGATATTCTAGATAAATTCAAAATATGTTGGTTGCAAATAAGCTACTGCTGTTATATGCGATATGAACATGGAATTATTTGTGGCCAGCTTCTCTCATGAACAGTGAAAAACCTTGCTATTATTGATTGAATTATCTATACATGCATGTGTTAGATTACTATGGCAGCTGGTGTGTGCTTTAAGTTCTGAAAACGCTGGATCAGTATGGTTGCCGGTGAGATAGCATATGGCTATTAAAACCGCGATGAACGACGCGACAAAGTCTCATCCAGGATGGTGATAAAGGATTGATAGATCTGTGTTTTTCTAACGCGGTTGTATGTCAAAAAGGGCAATAAAATTAAGTTTACAGTATCCACTTGTATTGACATATGTTAAAAAGTCGAAGATTTCGAGCTGGCAAAGGCTTGCTATAAATTGAGGATAAACTCTGATCGCTGAGAATTAATGATGAAACATTTAAATTTTTGTTATAAAATAAAAGATACCATCAGTTTGAAATTGTGAGTACATAATATCACTAACGTGATATATGTACAATTATACATGCATGCAATAATTGTGATAAAAGTAGCTGTAGGTAGCAACCAAATATTATGTATCAAACCACCATTGCAATATTTACACCCAAACAAGAAACTACCATTAATTATAATTAACAAAAATCAATAATAAAAAATACTGATAATAAAGCAAACCATGAATTATAATATGCTGTTGGAAAATAAATGCTGATGTTTAGTTGAAAATTAATGTTGCAGAATAATACAGTTTTGAGTGCAGCTTATCCTTGTAAAAAATATTGTAGCAGAAAATTTATAATAATAATAATAATAAATAATATTCCTATCAAAAAAAAAAATAATACCGATCTAATGCATACTTATTTTTTTTTTTTTTTTTGAATTTTTCAAAAGTTCTATTTTGTTGGTTCATCTTTTTGAAGGTATATCTATAATAATGATAACAAGATAATTAATTAGGTAGCTTATAACACCGTTTCTATTTTAAGGTTTTTCTAATGATTTCAATTCAATACAATAAAATTCAATATAGTATTAAATGATAATAAAATAAATAATAAATATAACGTATTTTCTTCAAAATTTGAATGGTTTTTTTTTTTTTTTTTTTTTTTTCCCCTATTCCTCCATTTTTCAACAATGGTGGTTATGATAATGCACTATAGGCACTTTGTATACCAAGTTTCTTTGAATACTCAACATCCTTCATACCCATATACTCATTAAACTTTTCACAAGCGACATCTGAATCCATTCCGTTTAATTTCTGCCAATCATTAAAAAAAGGTTCTGGATTATACAACTTTAGTCCTAAACATTTCGCTCTTATGCATATCGAGCTATCAATTTTCGTTTTATAATCACCAAAACTTGATTGTAAAAACAACCCATAAGCGTGATGTAAATCTCGTTTATTTAGATGAGGAGTGAGTTGAACAAAGGCTCGGTATGCGCGGTGAACGCGATGTAAATGTTGCATCGTTTCTTTATCAAAGCAGCGGCTCATTTTTTTTTTTTTAAAAAAATTATAAACGTTCGAATTTTTAGACGTTTTGGTTGATTTCTATAATTAATAATGCTAATAATGAGTATAAAATTCGGTTAGTTGGAAGTGACTTTATTAGGTTGAGTAATTATAATATTAGCTTGGTTGTTAATAGGGGTATCAAAATATGATATGTTTATACCAGTTGATAAAAAAAAGAGAAGCGAAAGGGATAAAAGATTAAAGGGAAAATATCAAAACTATTTATATGAATCTTTGAGGACTATTATATTGATGTAAAAGTTTCAGAGTACTTTTCTCGTGCTCTAATTGTATATTGTTCTCGACATACCCAGGTATTAAAGAAGAAAACAAGAAATAATATTTTATTGTTCATCCTTCTCTCTATTTCCTTTGCAAGGTTAAAGCATACTTCTATTATAGAATCTTAAAAATAATGGATCATGTTTTTTTTTTTTTTTTTTTGTCTCTTTTTGTTAAATATGCTTTTTTTTTTTTTTTGTTTTTTCGGTTATTATCATAATTATTTTTTTTTTTTTTTACTTTTTCATAACTCACGCTGTGTGTAAAATTACACAGTTTGTATACTTTAGTTACCGCAGCTTGACCGCTCAGGTCGAGAATTAAAGGTGCTTCAAAAATTTTTGGCGTTGGATCTTGATAACCGCGATCGAGATCAGATTTTAAAATCTGAGATCGAGCTCGATTAAAGTGAGATCTCCACGAAAGAAGTAAATAAGTTTTTTGTTTTTTTAAGGTGTCGAGCCACTATAGATATAATAGGATTAGAACAGAAAATTATGTTCCACCCACACACAATTAATTAAGTTGAGATAAAAAAAATGTTCATCGCGGCAAGAAATGTGGCACTGTATCGAAGGTTTTTATTAGATGGCATTATTACTAAAGTTCTTTATAATACTGCCCTATTATAAGAAGAAAACAAAATATAATGACCACTTGACTTGTAACTATTGTGGTCATGATCTTGACAAGTAAAGCGGGTGATATCATTGGGTTTGTGGGTGTTTAGTACAGCTTAAAGCATCAGAGATTTAGTTTTTTTTTTTCAAACGATCGTGTAGAAGCGTTCAAAAAAATTGTCCTGTGCGCATCTTTAAAGTTTTTAAGTTACTAGTAATATATCACATTTTCAACTTTCTATATTACTATTGAAGCAATTAATGTTATAGAGACTAAATGCTGTCTGAGATATAATTCTTTGAACGATTTTGGTAGAGTGAAATTGAAGTGGTGTATCCTCGGATCCACTTACACGTATTTCGCAACTTAAAATATTATAGTAATAATAGATTTTTTACAGTGCTAGAAAAATAACGGCTGGAGATTTTTGCAATGAACCACGCAGCTACATATGTATAGTATGATGACACATACAGACAATACCGATTTAATACGTTCTGGAAGTTTTTGAAGTTTTAGTCTAAGTGGAATTCACCTACTGTAAGGAAAATAAAGAAGAGTTTGTACCTGGTTAAACGTTTTAAAGGCTACATGCTTAAGCGGTGATACCAGATTAAAAAAAGTATGCTGTAGGTACAACTATACTACCCCCCGCGGGTACAAATCCTATAGTATACGTAATTAAATCGTCGTTAGAAATTTGCAGTCACTATAGTACTGTGATTTAAAGAAATTCAAATATACATATATTATAAGGGGGAGAATTTGTGCACCATGGAAAGAGAAAAACGAATAATTACCTTCTTTGTGGATAATTGGAAATTCAAAATAATATATATACATGGATGGATAAGTTTTTTTTTTTTCTTTTTCTTTTTGGCTAGGTAATAATTGTTGTAGGTGCCATGGTACATTTTTGGCAAGGCTCAAAACAATTGATTAATTATAATTATAATTAATTCGCCATTAATTTTTTTTTTTTTTTTTGAATTTTACAAACAAAAATCGAGACTGAAATAATAATATTTTTTCAATGTATAATTTTTCTTTGAGTAAATTAATTATTTGAGTGTTCGAATTGAGATCCAGTTAGTAGTGTGGATAGCTTTAGTTTAGCTGGCAATGAGGTTAGAGGGTTTATTCATGCATAAATTCGAACACTAACGTGGCCATGAAAATTTGTATCAAGATCTGCCGAGTTCTTAAACTTATGTTCTGTATATTACTTTGGGTTTCAGGGGTATAGGAGATAAACTTTGTCCTAGAGCCATTAAAAATCAGTTCAAAGATGGATACCTAAGCTTAATATATAAATATTGTATTTTGTTACAATACTGAGCTCTGTTTTAATATATCAGGGATTCAGAGCTATCTACAGTAATCAAATCAGCCTATCTTTTATATACAGTAGAAGAAAAATCTGATCATACAACCTCTAAATGGTCAAAGCGTCGATAATCTAAGTAGCTCCAGCACCAAGCCTTATCCACCGCCTTCATCTGAATAATCGACTATTGAACTTTAATTAGAAAGTTAGAGTCACTATTATAATTTAAGTATGATTATACATTAAGTTCAAACTGAATCATTTTCTAATAATACCATAACCGCGAAACCAATATCACTTTTTGCTGCGTACCAGCTGGTACTAGAAGTTTAATTGAAAATTCTCCATTATAGTCTTATTTTTAGATATCTGGTTGATTAATTATTTGTTGTTCATTTTTTAGTGCTATAAAGGATAAATATTGTTCTAACATCCTGGTTAAATTTCAGTAGTAAAAATTTGTTAAATCTAATCAATTATAATTGATATATAAAAGATATATAACCATGATATCACTTTCAATGCACATGGATATAGCACCAAATTTAACTAGCTCTTATTGGACTACAATATTAAAAGCCTTTAAAAGCTTATTAAAGGCGAGGTACCATGGTGTACCAGTCATTAACATCCGTATCCCATATACCTAGACCCTTCAGCCTATAAAATAGATTACCTGCTTGATTAAACTGATGTATGGATCACCTCGGCGTATAAGGATGATAGCTACAGAGCGTTCAATCCCAGGTTAAAGTTTAGGTTTCGAGACTTGTCTATAGCTTGTAAAGTCAAAGTTCCGCTAAAGGTTCAAGGTACAGCTAGCTAGATCAATGGGGTATAAAGATATGTACACTACTTAACATATATATATAGCGATTATTTAGATGATATAATTTAAATTTGGGGGTACAACGTACGTATGCTCGAGACGCAATGAATCGGCGCGTAAGCTGTAAAACATAAGAGATTGTGACCAGCCTATCAATTAGAGCCGTTGATTGCCATAATGCCTCCTTCAGAGGTCATGATTATGTATTGACTATAGCATTGTATGGCTATCCCAAATTATATTTCAAATTGAGTTGAGTAATCGAATTTAGTCATCAAGATTTTTCAATTCATGGATATATATGCTAAATACCATCGTAAAATTGCTATTACTTGCAATTAATAAAATACAATGCTATCTGCAAAGTTTAATAGATCTATCGATCTAACCGATAAAATCAGTACTAGTTTAAAATCGTACAATACGTAGAAGAAATTCAATCAAATGGCTCCATGGAACCGTTTCATCAGATTATAACGTCAAAAATTTTAATTTATGAACTGACAACTATTATTATTATGAATTAATGTAACAAAAAAAGGATCTGAATACAAAAACGGAAATACGTTGCCAACGGTCCGGGAACCTTAATTAGCTAATTTGCCAATCCTGACCCAAATCGTCAAAAAGAAAGCAACCTTATTGCCCAAGGCCAGGGTACCATTACTTATCAAGATAACTTAAAATAAGCCGATTAATTATTTAAATTACGATTTAGTCTCATTATATATATACACTGCGACAGTGATCATTGCAAATATATAAAATGCACACTATTGATTCCACTAAAGGGGCGGGAATATGGAGTATTGATTACCTTAAATTATGACCAATACTTATAATAAGTTACTGTAATTTCGTATAGCGATCGAGGCCTTTCAACTACATGTCGGGCAGTTGCAATTGCAATTGATGTTTAGTTAAACGATCGGCAGATGTCATTTGTAACCCATAGGTCTGGGTCATCCCACTCATTGGTATTTACCGGCTCATTCAACGTTTCGAATCTCAGAATTCGATCGATCTTATTTAATTATCGGATCATGATATGATCATATATATCTACATGCATATATATATATAGCATATTTATATATGAAATGGGGAACAAAAGAAATCCCTATCAGCTGGGTACAAGACAAAAAAAAAAGCATTCTGGGTAAATGCTACTCGATTCAGATTAATTTGATAGCTTTTTGGTCCTAAAAACGCGTCATTATTTAAAAATTGTTTTGAAGAACCTTAAGGATGGTAAAGCTGGATTTGGATCGATTCAGATTTACTTGAAGCTCCGGATAGTGACTCACTGTGCTTATTCCCGCTGTTGTGTGCACCATGGCACCGCTTTGAGTGGTAGAAAGGGGAAAATTCAAGTTAATTAATTGTGATTTATTAACATAATTTAAGTAGGGCAGAAGATATCTGAATCATACTGTTAAGATCGATCGATCGGAGAGTTCGATCGATGGGTCGTTACAGCTGATCTAGATATATTGAGAGATTGGTTGATTTCTATAGAAACGATAATTAAGGAGAGGCCTGTCATCCATTATTCATGCAGTATAATATAAAAATATGTGTATTGCGAACTTAAGAATTCAAGATATCTATTATATTCATGGATATCATATTGAGTTATCTTTTTATTGTCCAACTAGCTACTTAGATTTTAGCCTTGTTATAAATATTTATACCTGCTTCATGATATCCGTCCATGCAGTGTGTGTTACATCTAAGCCAATCCATAAATTATCTAATCGAATTTATCTATATATTAACCGGGTTATTTATAAACATGTAGAATTCATGAGTTACTTGATAATCGAGATTTGCACAATGGTTTGTGTTATAGATTGTAGTCTATAATCCATAAACATTATTAAAATTAAGATCGATGGTAACAACACGTTGAAATGGTACCTAGGCTGTCATTTTGGTTATCGCCGTTTACCAACACCATGTTATATTTGATGACAATTTATCAATAATTACAATTCTTTTGATTAAGGGTTTGGTTTGCTTATTGATAATATTGATACACTGATCAATCTGGCTGAAGATTAATATCCATTTTATACCAACTTAGTATTTTCATATAGATTTTAATATAATTCAATGCCATCTCATTAACTGATTGATCAATTAAAAGAGTTTAATGAAAACCTTCAGTAAAAATTCAATAACTATTAAAACATAGATATAAATGATATTAACCCGGTGTACTGGGATAAACTTCTACGGTATTATACTTTTTAACGTATGATTGTGCAATTCATCCATGGATGGATCTATTACGCGTGAGGTGTAGTGTGTCAGATTAAGCATAAACCCGGATTCAAATAAATGTGGCTTGTAATACTTAATGTCTTAGACACCTTCTAAGTACCAAGTGCAAGAGAGAACGTTGAATATATATTTTTTTCCATAAAGGGATATATATATAAAACCGTCATATAATAAAAATTCTCTAGCTCAATCGGATAGTAAGAATACATCATATACGTACAACATTGTACAACTGTAACTCTTGAGCTATTATTACATTGTGAAGAGCAGTCCATGGGACCGAATGTTCTTCCTATAGTTCTACTGTCCCTAATAAATGTAATAATAAATAATAAATAAACATTTAAACTAACTATTACACTGCCATCTTCAACTCTCAGCGGGGTGTAACCAATTGATGCAACTATCCGTCAATTATTGCAATAATAATTCAAAGAATGATGTGGATTTTTGCAGTTTCGGTATATATACTATAGGTTAGTTTTTTTCAGCCTGTAGTACTTACCAGTTCCGTCTTGTAAAAACGAAAGCTTATACCAGCTTAAATTTTTATTGCAGTTAATTACCTGCACATATATATAGAAAGCTTCTAGCATCAAATGTATCCATGCCTACCCGCTTAACTGTCCGGTACTGATATGTCGGTACCAAAACTACTAACAGCTAAACTAAAAGCTAGCTGAGCTAGAATTATTTCTCTTAAGCTCTTACTGTAGTTAATACTGCAGGCGTGCAGCTATAAAAGTTAAAATTAATCCTTGCAGCATTGATGCCCTATTACGGTAACTTTAAATACCCTGAAAAATTTATATATTTCTTATTATCACCTGTTGAATCCAATTTGCTTATAGTTATAATATATATATTTATATCAGCTATAAAGATGTCGTATTAATAAAACTTTCAAGAGATTATTGGTGTGACACATTAATAATTCGAATTGGATCTGACGCATATCTCATTGAAGTATAGTTCATCGCTTTCCATTATCCGACAGGTATTTTCATAATATTACCATGCATATTAATTATAGTGATGTGGTCAAAGCTTCCGGCACTATCACTGCTAGCATATAAAAGAATACGGTATATTATAGGTAGAAAATATTTATACAGCGTATAGCGTATAATGAGAGAGAACCTTGTTCAAATTTATTAAGTACTATGTATTATTACCATATGGGATGATTTACCCCAGATGCAGTATATTATTAAGGATTAAAGTTGTAAAGAAAATATTTGATTTATTGCTTTTTAAAATTTGAAAATTTTTCATCAGAGTTAGTGCTGGAACTAGTTGTAAGAAGTATAAGTGGATTATCGTAAAGCTTATGTACCCCTCGTTAGCTCATATGTATCAGCAATAATATCTTAAAATAAATAGAGCCCTATTACTTTATTTGAATACGTGCAAGTGGAATTTGTATGTATCTATATATTGGTATACATCATATTTTGGATATAAATTTATATCTATGTATATATATATATATATTATAATAGGTCATGGAATTTTAAATTGAGCCTATGATCAGCGTCCGAGTACCATATGGTGAAAATTTCTCGGGTATTTAATGCGGAATTGTACAATTGAGTTCTTCTTGTATACATAAAAATGTTTGGTTACAGCTTGACCTAGTTTTGAATGTCCGGACAGACTCAAAGGTCCCCACGGAGCTCTGAGTTCTAGAATTGGATATATGTAATTTTTAACATAACTGTGTATATATTGATACAAATTAGTATACTGAAAATTTGTGCATCTATACATAACTGCTTTTATACGGAACGCATAATATTATACGTTACACAAAGGTTATAATCAGCGAATATACGACTAAGCTGTAAATACTTTGTTAACTGACTATATATATTAGAATTGTATATATATAGCAAACATGCATAGAAACGTTTCTGTTAGGGTATTTGCAATGTATGCAGTACTGATTAACTTTGAATCTCTGAACGGTTGCGTAAAATATTACTAAATAAAGCAAACCTGTATCCAAAAATAGCCTTAGGCTTGGTGGAGCTGTAAGTTTATTTTTCTGGAGTAAGTTTAAGCCTTCTTAAGCCGGTTTTAGCAAATAATAAAATTTAGGCATTGATAATCAATGATCTGAGCTTAATTTTTGTCAGACATTACCTAAACCTTGATATATGAAAAAAAATAATGGACAGTCAGATGTTAAATTGAATTTTCTTTGCATGCTGAAAAGGGGCTCAAGTATACTATAGGTTACAATTGTACTGAATTTTCAGCCATATACATGTGCACCTTTAAAAGTGCATTTCAAACGGCAATATTGTTTATGAACCTCCAACTTAGTATGAGTTCAAAGCTGAGGGCACTTCCCGCTTTGGAATAATAAAACTTAACAGCTGAAAATTATACCAGTACTATTAATAGTCTACAGTGCTTCAATTTTATGGTATTGCGGTAAATGGATAGTCCTATTGGTTTCTGGAATACAAGACTAGTAAGCGTTAGGTCTTGGTCAAATAAGCGTTGCGGGATTTAAAACTAACATTGATATCATTTGAATCTCAAACTAAACAATTCTAGGTTCTGCTTTTCTACATTGCAGCTACACAGCTTTAAGACGCCTCGCGGGGATGATATCTTCACCTTGAGTGGCCCCATAAGCTATAAAAATTTTACTACTGTAAATGTTAGCTAAGCGGAAGGCTACTCGTATCCCTCAAATTTTTACGTATTCAATATGAATTACCACCTAACGACATGGATTTATAATACGTGTCACGAACTTAAATATCACTGCTGCAATGGAGTAAGCTCCATTGTCTTTGCAATGCACAAAAATTATCTTGATGTGGTGTAAACGCATGAAATATTTTTTTTTTTTTTTTTTTTTCCGCCAATGCATGCAATATTTTTATAACCATTCAAAAAATTTTCATCAAATTAATTGTGTACACCTTACCATATGGTTCACTTAAATGAGTGTTTTGCTTTCATAATGGGATGGAATAATAAGATTATAAGGGATGCATGAAAGATAAAAATATTTCATCCTTTCGATACGAGTTCTTACAAAATACAATAAAATCCGATAGTGATACTTTTGGACAGCTGATTATCTAACCTGCGTTTAAATCAGCATAAGCAGGCTAATGCACGGGGCCAAAAAAATACATGGTTCTACGTATTCAGACAGGCTACCACTCTCTGTTATTTTTATGCGTTTGATACTCGTTTTTTTTATTATTTTTTTCTTTTAGAGCACGTTGTAATTTTTTGTATTGTCCAATATTTGGGTCATAGCAACACTCTTTAAGTTGAATCTATGTGGATGATTAATTAGACGGGGTTAATAATAGATCAAATATACGGGCTTGCAAACATATGGTGAATAAATTTTAATAGTGTCACCGAAAATATGCAGTCATAATTGAGCATCTACATGTATCCATATGAGTTTTTCTGAATGAATGCCTTCTTTTGTATATAATTTGTTGAATTAAAACAAGTCATAGTTATTAAAGTTTTTATTAGTTCAATTGTATTTTTAGCAGCACCCGTGCCAATAAGAAACTCCTCATGTGCACTCCTTCTAGCTATGTTAGGATATATATACTATTGGGTAGTATAATATTAAAAATGTTTATATATAATATATGTAATATATGTAATCTTTAAGTAAGCAATCACGTAAAGCTCATCGCAAGATAAAGACTTAGCCTCAAAGAGCTACCCAGGTGCATATAAAGATAGCCACGCCTGAAATTATAAAGATCCAGTATATTCAATTAATTAACACGTTGAATAATAGCCATCCATACAATAGTTGTACAGTTTGAGGGAGGTATGCATATATATAATCCACGCAATTAAAGCCAATTGTTAATCAAAGCCGGGGCTCTCATGACTCATTAAAATTTAGATGTACTATAGACAAAAAAGCTACTTTTTCAATTATAATATAATAACTATAGTTAGGGTTATAATATATTATACTATAATAAATTTCACACGCCATTTCTGCTCAACATGCTACAATAGACACTATATCTTGCAGCTAACGTCTTTGACCAGCTCAATATTCTATATTTAAATTTAAATCTAAACCTTAAAATTTTCATATGAAATTTTGATTCCAATATATGAAACCCTTACAGAATTGATGATCAATCGATATTGCAAATTTAAATAAGTTTCTGAAACTTAGAAGCAACTAATTTAGAAGCTAGGAACAATATTAATCGGATGGGATGCTACAGACAGGTTGATCTGTGCATTTAGTGCCTGGTTGGAGTCTTAAATTAACTTCAAATTTAGCGAGCAGAATCCAGCAAGATGGCTCATGCTCAGTGAGCCTAGTTGCAATGGATACCTAGGAGAATATACCACTGGGCACTTAATTATCAATGATCAATATCCCAGTATGCATTTTAGTCTTATATATATATAGGAACTTTTCCTTTACTGCGTTAACTGGCTGCAGCTGAAGTCAAAAAATTGACCAACTAATGCACTCACAATATGCACAGAAATGCAGCTGAGTCAAAGCTATTAATTCAGCATTGAGAAACATGAATTCAAATTAGACTCAATTGTTTATTCTCGGGCCCTATCACAACAGGTACATCAAGCAGCACTCTTGACGCGTACGGCCGCGGTAGAAGTGAATTATTGCCGCTGAAACTAATTGCTCAATATTATATAGCCACGTCGAGATGTACGGATATCCAGGTATCTACATGTACTGTATACAGGAAATTCAGTTAATAGACCCCCAATTTTATCAATCTTATCCCAATCTCTCTATTACTTTCTTCCATCTTTGTCTTAGCTGTATACTATAGTCAGTGCGCCAGTAATGATTTAATAACTCATAAGGAATTACATTGTACCACTAGTATACTGTAATAAAAACAAACACGATGGATATATATAGGATCAAATTGATGCAAGTTCATGTAGAAATGTTGCAACGTTGTAAGACTTACTGTACACCACATCGGAAATCCGCGACCCTGAACAACTGCGTGGGCAGGTGTTCCATGCATAATGACCATATGACGATCAAACTATTCGATGGGCTAAAATTAAACTTTTAATGCACGTCAGCCACATTTTTGATTAAGCTGTGTTAGTCGGACTCTACAAAATAATATCCAAATAATATTATGGGTAGTCCCGAAAAGTTCTACTAAAGTAACTCTAAAATAGCATGCCCAAATGATTAAGACTTGAGGTGCTAAGTGGTGTATTTCGCTGAAGACTGCTACATGTGATAGCTATTATTAAAGGCGGTTTTACTAAAGTATATTGCTATCTAACTTTGTAAATCTTTGCATGAGGATCCCGCAATTCATGTACCGTATGTATTTATAGTGGATTATTTCAGCACGCAGTAAGTATACCATGGTTATATAGAAGACCATGTAATTATAACATGAGTTTCATATGAAAGTATTTTGACGTGATCAGTTAAGGAAAGCAAAATCTAATATAATAATAGATAATGAGATACAATTTGAGCACCGTGTAGCATTCAATTGGCTGGTTTTCTAGTTTTTATACATCATTTGTATTTCAACTTAGGTTGTACTAAATTTCGAAACAGACTATTGATGGAGCTTAGCAAATACTCGAGATTTAATGTGGAATGGCCGTGAGTGTAACATTTTAGATATTTATTAAAATTGTATATATTTTCAAGCAAATTTAAGTCTAAACTTTGGGTATGCATAAGTTCGTTGTATAAAATTGAACTATTTCGTTATCCATGTACAATAGCTCTTCTCGATTTCGAATTTCTAAAACGAACCAGCATTAGCATAGTGAAACCAATACTGTAGTATCTATATAGATAATTACTAGATATACATATCAGCTTCAGTCCCGATTTAAAGGGAATTAGTTTCACGTTTGGAAATAATCCTAAGTATGGACGTTAGTTATATATTACGCTTGTACCCAATTTGGTATCTATATACCATTCAATTTGAACCTGATAGCTTGAGCTTAATTGATCAAATAATTAATCAGATATAAACACTATAATTAGATTATTATATTCTACTCAATTGAGGCGCATTTACAGTAGATCTTTGATTATATACCTACAATTTCTTGTACGTAAAGCTCGATTTTATGTTGTTAGTTGAGCTATATATCGACAAATTAGTAGTTGAATAATAAAATACCAAAATATATTGTAAATTAGAATTACCTATATAAAATAAAATAAATAAACAGGATGAACTTCAAGTTATATTAACTTGTAGACAAAGAAGTTCATTTAGAGAGAAGTGAAATTAAATAGCAAGTTTCAATAAAGATCTTTTAATTAGATCATTATTAAGTTGAACCAGATTATATTGTGGAAACATCTCACAAATTTCTTATATCAACATTTTAAAGCAATAACTAGATCTCGAGCCTCGAATTTAGATGTCATTTCATTGCAACTAAAATCGAATACACATGCATACCAGAATCATAGCTATAGATATCATCTCATTTGAGAAATTGGCAGTTGTTCTATTAACTATAGTATACAACCAATGGCTACTATATATAATCGTAATGCTAGGAAGGTAATAAAACCTCTTCTATACATGTTGTTCCAATAATTGGCAATCCCATATCATATGTGCGTGTACTTTTTAGACTTTCATTGTAGAATTTATCACCTATATACATATATGTATATATATGAATCAATTGCAATGGTAATAAATTTTTCTTTTCGTGTTCAATAGGTTCAATTTTGATTTTTTTCAAATTTCAATAATAATTAACTAATGAAAACTTAAATTTCGACATTATTTTCGAATATAGTCATTGGTTAATGCCTTTGATAACCTTTAGCTTTTTTAACTATTCGTTACTAAAATTTGGGGATCCGCTTTGAAATTTGTATTCATCACCTTCTTTTCTGGCTCCTTAGAAACCTCTTATATACACATATATATATATTCTCATTATAGTTCAATCAAGCAATAGCTAGAATTATAATTAATATACAATATGTATTATTTTCTGCTCGTTATGTGAACGATTTTTCTTGGGACTACATATTACAAAGTTCCTCAAAAAAATTTTATCAAACTTAAAAATCAATGTATTAAAAACCCTAAATACCTGAATTTTTTTTTTATCTCTTCTTTATTATTATTAACTAAAATACATATACTATAAAACTATTTTCTGTTGATATTCTGTACAAATAATACCATATAATTATTTGTTGTTTTAAATCTTTTTATTAAATTTAGAACAGGTGCTGCTAAAAAGCCAAGACACCTGTTCAATTGTCTTACATAAAGTCTATATACTATATTATAAAAAAAATAATAAATTACAAATAATGAATAAAAAATAGATTACTTGATAATAATAAAATAATAATAAAATGTTAATTCGTTGTTCCATCCACAGATACTTGAAGACCCACC
>JAKTSB010000284.1:0-27919 GCA_030579975.1 Blastobotrys buckinghamii (nom. inval.)
GGCTGAAAACGGTGGGTCTTCAAGTATCTGTGGATGGAACAACGAATTAACATTTTATTATTATATTTTATCAAGTAATCTGTTTTTTATTCATTATTTATTTATTTTATAATATAGTATATAGACTTTATGTAAGACAATTAAACAGGTGTCTTGGCTTTTTAGCAGCGCCTGGTTTAAATTTGATAAAAAGATTTAAAACAAAGCAATGGGGAAAAAGATCAAAGAGATTGAACCAGGATAATTAACTTTACTCATTATATATATATATCTACTATTTTTGTATAGAACTTCTTAGTAAATTAGATAATAATGATAAATTGTAAGAAAAAACAAAACAAAACTTACACCACAAGCCAGTTATAACATCTATCTTTTATATTCATTATTTGTGCACGGTCATGATTTATTTAATTAAGTATTTAGACCTTATATAAGACAATTAATTAAGCAGGCTTTTTGTAGCACCTGCTTTAAATTTAATAATAAATTCAAAACTCGAGGTTTCTTCATCTTTAATTAGTGTATTTTCGGTATCTTTATACATTTTATTTGCTATCCAATACAGTAATATAACTTTGATCTTGTTTATAATCAATTGACAAACTTTGTTGATTGTAGTTCTATCAGTATACTATAATTCTACAAAAATTTGCTACTATGGATAGATCAATCGAAGATAAACTTTTCAAAAGATCGACAAAAACACGATCATTTGTATCCCTATATTTTAAACACGAAAGGAACACGGTCCTAGCACACTGCTCTAGTTCATTGTTCTATTTATCTTCTGTACTAGATTAAGCACTATGTCGACGATAATGACTTGTATAGCTTAAATGGGACGCGTTCAGTGGTCACAGTCATCATTTAACTCTATTAAGAGAAGTGTTTCAATTATTAGCTGCATGCTTTTACAAGGCATCAAAAGAATGTTTCAAATTAGAGGTGCACCATAATAAATAAAGAGAACTTTTTCAATAAACGCGACTGCTAAAACATTAACGTTCCTTTCTTGTATATTTTAGGAAAATAGATGTGTTCGTGTTTTAATTATGGCGTCGAGAAATAAAAAGTTTCAAAGGGATTTAAAAATTGGATAGAAAACATTTCTCAGACCATTTTTACACATTGATGATAAAGATAGTGATATATAGGAAAGAGGAAAACCGTGCCTTAGAACGAAAAAACGCGCAAATTTATATGGTAAATTGTATTACAAACAGCTTGATAATAGTTCAGTAAGGGTGTAAAAAATCCAAGCACGAATATTTCTATTGGGGCATACATCCATCCTAGATAGAGTGGTCACTATATATATAAATAATCTCAAAGCACAAAAAGATCATTAAATAAGAAACTTGTCGGTATAGCCTAGAAGAGCTAGTCAATATTCAAAATTTGCTGGGTATTTCTTTTTTTTTTTTTTTGTAGGTTGATTTCATGTTAAACTTCAACTGAGCTTTCAAAATACTTTGTCTCAACCATGAGGAGAAATTTCGAGAATAAAACCTATTAATACTGCATAAATCTATATATAATTAATAAACAAATTACAATTTAAACTTTTCAACACAGTTGGTATCTTCATAATAATTAACTAGATTTTTCCAAATACCACCCTTTGTTTCCAAACTAATATCATCATCATCTCTTAACTCTGCTTCAATACTTTCTTTACAATTCTTTAACATATTTTTATTCCCTACAATAATCATTCCATATTTACATCTAGTAGTAGCAACATTTAATCTTCTTTCATCTTTTAAAAATCCAATTTTCCCCGATGCATTTGATCTAACACAACTAAAAATAATATAATTTTTTTCTCTACCTTGGAAACTATCAACAGAATGAACCTCAATTTCAGTGGATTTGGTTGTTAAATACCGATTTAACCCCATTCTCATTGTAATAATGGATCGTTGTGCAACATAGGGTGTGATTACAGCAATGTCAGATGGTTTGATACCTGATATAATTAAATCTTGCAAAATATTCATAACAACCCTTGCTTCAATTTCATTAGCAAATGAATGACCAAACATTCCACTTTCTGTACCATCAACATCAATAAACTTCATCGGATGGGTACCACACCATTTAAACCTTGCAGCTGTTTGATTATTAGATAAACAATCAGATCGTTGAGCATCATCAACACCGTTAACAATACTATTATTATAAAAATATTTGGAAGAAAAAACTGATAAGCTTGGATGCATCCGGTATTGAACTGTTAATAATTTTGGTACATGATTCAATTCATCAATTAATCGTTGAAATAATGATACACCCAAATCTTTTGCTTCCCTCATATTCAATACTGTTGGAGGTAGTTGTTTATGATCACCAACTAATACTAATCTTCTACAACCATGTGTAATACCAATTAAAGCCTCTGGTTCAGTACATTGACCTGCTTCATCAATTAGCATATTTTCAAAAGTTAATGCTTGAAATCTTACATCACCAGTAGCTGATAATGTACTAACAACAACGTCAAATTTTTTAATTAATTCTATTTCACCTTGAACCATATCTCTTGCTTGGGTTTTTTTCAATTTTTTGCCTGCTCTTCTTTTTTGAGATAATTTGGCCAATTTACCACCACTCGCTTTGATCTTAGATTGTAAAGCACAGTCACCTGTGGATGGAATTTCTAATCTCTCTCTCGATCTAGACTCAACTCTAACGACATTCAAATTCATTTCTTTCAATTTTAATGCTAATTGATCTGCAGTAACGTTACTTGGTGCACAAGCTAAAACAGCTTTCCCGGTATTCTTTACAAATTGGAAAATAATATTTGTTGAAACCTGAGTTTTACCTGTACCCGGAGGACCTTGAATCAAAGTTACTGGTTGTGTTAAAGCAGAATTGACAGCTTCTTGTTGAGGATTATTTAATTCAACTCCTGGAATATTAAAAGGTTTTAAAGGTTCAATGGTACTTGGATCTAAGTAATTGTTGTTCTTTAACAACCGCGTTTTAATGTCATTTGATAATGCACCATCTTTAAACCTTAATAATCCTTCTTCCATTCTGTCATATGACACTCTTAATTGTTTTGGTAAAATTTTAATCACACCGGTTGGTGGTTGTAATTGTGGAACTTTATCAATTCTACCTTCAAGGTACCCATCAACAGATTGTGACTTTTTTTCAATTACACAAATTGCTGTCCATCCATCGTCTTGGTCATTCAACAATACCAATTGAACTCTTGTACCCTTATCTAACATTAATACATCTTGTTTATCCATTGGTAATCTAAATCTGATTGTTCTACTTTTTACTTTGTTTTCAGAATTATCAGTTTCTACTTTAGCTGCCCAACTAATTGGAGCTGGATAGGTTTTTTTTCTTCGATTTTTCATGCCTGCTTCAGCTTCTTTACTAACTAAAGTTGAATATTTGTCATAATAAGTTCCAACTAATTGATTTAAAGTAAGTTGATTGTTATTTGTGCCATTGGTGTTATGCATATCATCATTAAGGCCATTATTGGCCTGGACAGAATCTAATAATTGCTGACCATCCATGGCTCTATCGTTAATAATAACTTAAAAGAGGAGATTATTTTTTTAAAGATTAATTAATTCACAGCACTGGTATCAAACTGCTATAATGTATTAATAATACTGAGTAGCTCTAGATTCAATTAGGTGTCTTTTATTTTAAAGATTTCAATTGATCAATAAATAAATCTTTTTTAATTAAATTAGTTATACTGACGGGGTTTTATACCCTGGTCAAATACGATAGACTTGGTTATTGAGTTGGTCATTGAACTAAACTGGTAGGCTACTATTTAAAACTCTAAAAAAGTCTTACACGTCGATAAGAGCTTGGGTACGTGAAAGATCGACCATCAATCTCTCACGCTCATTAGTGGAATTCTATGTTTCAACTTTACCAATCAATATCCTATAGTAGTATCAACTGCAAACAATAACTGAAAAATGCAATATTAACTTTTTAATCCAAGTATATATCTCGAATAATAAGGGGTATTTCTCAATTAGCAGGGGCTTTTGAAATTTTGGTTTGTGTATACTATAGTGCCAATTATGGAATAATCGTGTCTATTCAAATGTTTCACTTCTCAGAATGTTGTACAAAAAAATTAAAAATTTCATGTAAGTCTACAAGCTATAATTAAAAAAAATTCTATAGTAGCCTATGCACAAGTACAATTCGAATTGTGGTATTATTTATAAAACCTGTACTACAATTTACCTGCTAATAATAGTGTATCGATATCGGGATTAATAAACTTTAAATGTTGGGTTTAAGATTCTTAAAGCTAGGTTTTAGTTTTTGGACCCTGAAGACTTTGAGCCATCTGGATACTTCAATTATGTGGTTTTAAGTCGACCACATATTCTTATTAGAATCCACTTAACCCGATGTTTTGGGTCGGGATGGTCATAACAACGGAAGGTGCGGCGTTTGGCTAGCGATACCGCTGTGTGGTTACAGGTGTGCATAAATCGTGCGTTAATTTAAGATAGTGTGTTTCAAAGGCCATTTACCTTGAGGCTCAAACATTCTATATCCTACTTATATTCTATCAAGATGTCCAAAATTATAGCACCATTAAAAAGTGTAAACGGTCAACCTCTAGATCATAATTCAATTGATATAGGTCTGAGCTACTACTAGTACAACTACTAATATATTTCATTCATGCTAATGTAGTTATTATCATATGATAGTCTTATTATAGGCAAGACAGGTCAAAAATATATGATGTTCTGTCATTTTTAGTTTTTAAGGGTTCAATACAGTGCCAGGTACTGGCAATTCTAGACTTTAGAGGTCTCGCTTAGATGAATCCAAACAGAATCTAGGAATTATAATTACTGGGTAAGATAGACTTTGCGAAGTTTTTTAAACCGACTAAACCTGATTCATACACAAATCAGGTAAATGGGATAATACCGTAACTAGCCACTGTAATATTTCCAACTAATAATAAGCTTGCCTCGTTAATTATATATAGTGTATGTCTGCAGTTTATCTATATATATTGAAATTAATCTATAACTGATTTAGGAAGCTTAAAGTTGTAGACATTATCAGAATGATTATAATAATTGAAAACAAAAGTTATAACTAAGGCATTAAAATAGACACACCAGCTGCTTTCAGGTACCTCGAGTTCTGATAGTAATTTTTTAATGTTCATATACTTTAAACCTACTACCTAAGTACGTGTAAATAAGGAATATGCTGAAATATCTTCTTAAGTAATGTTCCTAGTTTATAAATGAATTTAAGTCTATAGACTAAATCATATAATGAGTATTTACATACAAAATAGAGCGCTAGGAAAAAACAAATTATGTATCATTCACGTACTGTATTCTGATAGAAACGACAGATTGGTGGCTTGGCCATTATTGGTTGTAAACAAATTTGTGATTCCTCCTAAAATTATCAGTCGTAATCTATTATACCGAGATCAAGGGCCTTAATGAGAAGTGATCTATGATTAAAACCACATAAAAATCTATGGGCTCTTTTAATAACTAAGGATTACATATATATAGACTTAGTCGTTAATAATACAAATAAGCAGATATCTGATACGAAAAGTAAGCTTATTTGCTCGTATAATAGAGGCGAGGTTTTATATACATGTTACTGCTTGAACCAGTGTAAGTCAAAATGGTTGGAGATATTTGTATGACAATGCCCTTAGTCTGCTATATATTCAATTTTATAAGCTATAATTGTAATTATTATTACTAAGGCAGTACAATAAAAAACTTAGTACCAGTACTATTATGTGTATAATAGAGTTAAACTCATTTATTGGAACTCTCTGATTATTGGGATATATTATTCCACTTTTATTCATATTAAGCGTCTTTAACATTGAGATTTACAATTGATAGCAGCCAGCTAAATCTTTATATCTTCGAATCAAATGTTATATGCTCCATTGGAGCCACTTGGAATCCAAAACTTGTAAAATAAACCCCACAGCCACAATTTGTAATTACCTCAAAACCCGATATTTTATTGCAATATTATTGATTATATCCGGATGAACTAGCTATTACTCCTATATCCGGATATAATGATCCAAAACTTATAACCATGGCAATGAACAAATCCTTAGAACTAAATTTGATCGACTAATGATCCGAGGAGGCTTACCCAGATCCACTTTAGGAAACCCCTAATCCATGGAGGACCTGGTAAGCGATGTAACAATCTTCATGGATAAAGATTTGATATTTCACAATTTCAATTTCAAATCGATGATAAATAAGCTTTTATCGCGCTCTAAAGTCACCTAAGAATTCTATAGTATGATGTACTGTAGCTTTAAAAATGCTCAAGAAACTCAAAATCTCCATCTTTCTGAAGTGCTAAGTTAAATTAATGTTGGCCAGGTGATATTTGTCAATTGTTGATTGAACACATATAGGACTTGCCGATCACGTACGCCTACACCTGCTTAAACCCCAAAAGAAAGCAACACATTTTAAGACACTTTAATTTTTATCGCGATGATCTGTCTGATAAGCACCGCTTGAAATTTCCTTCAAAGCAATTAAAGACTCTACAAGCAACGCTTAAGAGGGATCTTTTACTCACCTTCAACAGATTAATTATTAAATCTCAACTACATATATAAATATCACCACTCCCAATATAATAGTGATAATAATATTGTCCTCTACTCTGATAATAATAAAAATTTTAATAAAAATACGATTTCTTTTGAATCTTTTTTATTTTTTTTGACCTAATCGCTTATACCATTTCTATAAAACATTAGCTAAATCCACCAATTTTATTTTTGATCTAGTATTCTGACCAGTGCTATTCAACATCATTTGAATATTTGCTAATTTCTAAACACTCTTTTACTTGCTTTTATAGTGCTTTCATAGTGCTTTCAGAAGCAAAAAACCAGTAACAACACTAACATAATGCTACCAAATTTACTCACTTATGCAGCTATGGAATTTATTCCTGGGGTAGCAAGTGAGTATTTTTGGCTTGCATTATATAGCGCTGTGGTTGATGTTACTGCTGCTTATAACAATAGCTATAATTATGCTGGAGGAGGGTATGAATTGGGGAAATTGATATGGATAAACTTTCAAGGTATGACTTGGGTTAGTATGTTTTGGTATGTAATGAAATATCCAAGGGAGATGACTGTATTGCTGTTAGGCTTGGTTCAAAAAGTTTTAGTTAAATGTGACTATTGTAATTGTTGTGAAAGTTGTGATTATATTGTTAATGATGAAGAAGGCCCAGTAGATTGGTACAATAATGAAACAGATAATAACGGTTTGATAGACTGTGTAGAAGAAGTGAACGAGGACGTGAAGAACGAATCATACTTTATTGAATGTTTACCTGCTATTGATCAAGACTTACCAAGTGAATCTATTGATCCAATCGAGTATTATTTTGTAAAGCCACATAGTTCACCATTTGTTACTCCTCAAAACTCAATCACTAAATTTGGTGTAACAACTAGTGAAAATCACCTAAATAATCTAAATTTAGCCCCATTAAGCAGTCCAACTTCACCAACCTCTAAACAATTAGGTTATGAATACAAATCACCATTAAAGTCCAAATTAGAACAACTAGACAACTTCAAAAGACAGTTAAATCAACATTACGAAGGACAAGATATTCAATCCAAACCATTAAGACCAATGAAAAGATATAATTTACGAAGGTTCCATGGTTCAAAACTATGGAAATCTTATCCAGCATCTAAATTACCACCTGTTGAAGAATTATGCGAAGATTCAAATGAGTTAACTGAGTTTATACAAAATTTTCGAGCTCTTAGTTTTGCCACTGCCAGTAAAATAAATGATCAAATTTTGAATGATAAATCTAATGATCATTCTTTAGCAAATATACCTCGGAATAAAAGAACAATTAATCGGTTAAGAAAAAGTTCATCTTCAAATAAGAATTTAATGCTATCATCAACTTCAAGATCTAAAACTTTATATCGCCAAGATAGCCGAGTGGTTAGTGATAGTAAAATCGAGGTTAGTACTTTTGAAAATAAGGCTAAAAGTAACCATCGGCTAAGAAATGCAATACGAAGTGTATCTCATTAGTCACGTCGTTATACCCATGCATGCATTGTATAGGAAGTTTATTAATTTATTATGATACCCCACGCACACCACCAAACACGTTTCTCCGACCTCTTTTCTTCTATAGAAACTCAATCTTCAACATTCTTTAAGCAATTGATTTCAAATGAATCATTTTCGTTTTAATTGAATCATAATTCTAGATCTTTTTGATACAATATGATTACGAATACTATAGTACTAGTGTTAGTTTTATACCGAGATTTTTCAGTAACCTCATTGGATTAATTATTGTAAATAAATTGTTACCGAGCTATCTCCATCAACCATTCAATCCCATCTTTATTCATCATCAATGAATTGATCCTTATTAATGTTCTGAGATAAACCAATAATGATGCATTGACACTGTAGAAATAGCCTCTCGTATAATACGAAAAATTCTGGACTCCAAAGCATAGGATGAGACATTGCATCTACAAGTTGTACAAATCGCCGACACGCTTGAAATTTCTTAAGCTTGTTAAAGCTTACCAATGCCAAATTCTCAAAATTCTCAAGCGATTGATTTCCAACTTTTTGGTCCCAATTACTAATAATCTCCTGTGATCTCATCAATCAGAGAAGCAACCGAGCCGATCTATCAACGCTTAAGCCTCTTATCCGCCATATGTATTGCAAGCAGAAACGCGCTCGTTAATTTATTCCACTTGAGTCAGTTTAAGCCCTTAATTCCTGCAGCCTCGCCATCCATCAAAAAACCTCACAGCATAAAATTACCAATACAACTGGAACCCTTTTTTTCCATAACAATCTTATTAGTAAAAGGGAAAAAAAAAAAAAAAATGTATAAATACTGCCGTACATCTCCATTAATTTCAAAAACATTACAAACAAACACGTTATTAAGATCATTCAATCATCATCACCACACAAATTGTATTAATATTATCAAAAGAACAATGTCTAGCGCTACATCATTTTACGATTTAAAACCAGCTGATAAGAAAGGTGAAGTCTTTGATTTCTCAACTTTAAAAGGTAAAGTTGTTTTAGTTGTTAATGTTGCATCTAAATGTGGTTTTACTCCTCAATATAAAGGTTTGGAAGAATTATACAAGAAACATCATGATAAAGGGTTGGAAATTTTAGGTTTCCCATGCAATCAATTTGGTAAACAAGAACCAGGTTCTCAAGAAGAAATTGCTGAATTTTGTCAATTAAATTATGGTGTTTCATTCCCAGTTTTGAAAAAAATTGATGTTAATGGTAGTAATGCTGATCCAGTTTATGAATATTTGAAGAATCAAAAAGCTGGTTTATTAGGTTTTAAAGGTATCAAATGGAATTTTGAAAAATTCTTAGTTGATGCTAATGGTAAAGTTGTTGAAAGATGGGCAAGTACTACTTCTCCAGCTTCAATTGAATCAAAAATTGAACAATATTTAAAGGATGCTAAACCAAATGCTACTCCAACTGCTACTGATTCTGCTCCAAAAGCTGAACCAGAAGCTACTCCAACAACCACTGATGCTTAATTCTTTTTTTTTTATTCTACGATTCTTTATTTATATACAACATGTCTAATATTTTTTCCAAAATAATTATAATAATTAATTACTAAATAAATTATGTCTTTTATTATCACAAATAAAACTAATTTCTACTTTTTCTTCGGGATCTCGATGAAGTACTTGTAGATGATGATCCATTGGACCGTGTTGATCGTCTTCTTCTTTTTCTACCATTCCCTTCTTCTTCTTCTTCCTCTTCTTCTTCAACAGGTTCTGTTTCTTTTGACTCTTCAACTTTTGGTTCTTCAACCTCTTTTTCTTCAGCCGTTTCTTCCGTCTTTGGTTCTTCATTATTATCTTCATCATCAACTACAGGTTCTGAATTCAAATCACCATTAGATTCTTGATAATCAGCTTCATCATCAACATCTTCATCATCCACAACAAATCCGTCACCAGCTTCTTCTTCTTCTTCTTCTTCTTCGTCATCTTCTTCCTTCTTTCTACTCTTTCTTCTGCCACCTCTATTACCACCTGGTGCATTAGAACTGGCAAATTTAGGATCCAATTCTTTAGCAATATTATAAGCCAAAGTATTACATCTTCGACTTAATTCAGTAGCACTTCTTGATAAAAAGAACCAGTCAAATCTAAACATTGGAGTATCTCGAACAGCTTCTCGAATATTTTCACCAATACTTTCATTATCATAACCAAATCTATGCATTTGAACAATCAAAAATCGATCTTCATCTTCAGTATATTGTTTTTTACCATGACCAACTCCATATTTAATAGGTAATTCTTGCATTGGTGCTTTAACTGATTCAACTTTTTGTCTAATAAGTTCTTTATATCGCTGATTTCTCTTATGTTTAGCTTCACCAGCTTTAATTTGTGCCATTTTAATTTCATACCCATCAATTTCTTCATATCGTTGCCAAAAAGTTTTGGAATATTGTTTAACATCTTTAACATCTTTACCTAAATCTTCTGCAATAGCATCATACTCAGTTTTCCCATGTTTAACAATAGCATTAACAAACGCATGATAATCTTTTTTATTCCAATCTGCAAAACCTTCTTTACCTAATTCTTCCATTTCTTGTAGTTCTTCATCTGTCAAATCTTTAGCATTCTTCATTTCTTTTTTAATCTTTTTAACCTGATCTGGTGAATATTTGCTAAAAACAATTTCAAGTTGTTCTTCATTTAAATTTTTTCTAAATGCTGCTAAATTCTTTTCTTGTAATTCAACAAATCTTGCTGGATAAAATTGATGATCTTGAACTGCAACATAATTTTCTGGTTTTGGCTCTCGTTTGGTATTTGGACCTCTACCACCAATCTTACTTTTATAATATAATTCAGTATCATATTCACCTTTTTCTTTTCTTTGACGTTTACCTAATGTAACCAAATTGGTGATTTTTTTCTTTTTTTGTTTATGGTCCTCACCTTGCCAATTATAAGCTGATTCAGTACTAAATTTTTGTAACCCATCTAACCCCACATTATCATACTTAGCATTTAATTCCGCAGTTTTATGTTGACCTTCTAATAATAATTTATCCAAATCATCTTCAGTCATACTAGCACCGACTGCTTTTGTATTATTATTCAAAGTTTCTTGTGCACCATGTTGCAACATATTAATCAAACTATCATTATTATTAGCTAATTTAGTTTGAGCTCGGCCTTGTTGAATAACCAATTGATCCAATTTCAATTTTTGTAAAGCTCTTTCAATAACTTTTTCTTCAACAGAAGTTTCTGTAATAAATCTCAAAACAGTAACTTGTCTCTTTTGACCAATTCGATGTGCTCGATCCATTGCTTGTAAATCTGCCTGTGGATTCCAATCAGAATCATATAAAATAACTTTATTAGCAGTATTTAAAGTAATACCCAACCCACCAGCTCTTGTGGTCAACAAGAAGATAAATTTATCAGAATCTGGTGCATTATAGGCATCAATTGCTGCAACACGATCTTCATGAGCAGTTTGACCATCAATTCGACAATATTTATAACCTCTGAATATACAATAATCTTCCAAAATATCCAATACACGACTCATTTGTGAAAAAATTAAAGCTCGATCACCATTTTGTTTAAATCTTTTTAACAATTTATCCAGAATAACCATTTTAGCACTATTATAAACTAAATGTTCATCAGTTGTATATGGTGGACCTGGTTCTGCACCTTCAAATAAATAAGGATGATTACAACATTTTCTCAATTGCATAACAATATTTAATAATCTAGTCTTTTCACCTTTTTTAACTTGACCATTAACAGCATCAATATCTTTAGTTAATATTTTTTTATACCATTCAATTTGCATATCAGTCATACCAACATAGACATTTTGTTCAATTTTTGGTAACAAAGATGTTTCAACATCAGATTTAATTCTTCTCAATAAAAATGACCTTAAAACTCGATGTAATTGTTGAACTACTGAATCTTGATCACTATCTTGACCTGCAAACCACTCATCAAAAACTTGTGAATCACTAAAAACATCTGGTAAAATGAAATTCAACAAAGCCCATAATTCGTGTAAATTATTTTGTAAAGGAGTACCAGTGACTAATAACCGATTTCTTGAACTAAACATTCGAATGATTTGTGACAAAGAACTTTCTTCATTTTTAATTCGATGAGCTTCATCTACAATAATATATTGCCAAGCAAATTTCTTCAAATGATGTTTTTCTCGTAAAACCATTTCATAACTTGTAATACAAACATCAAAATCACAAGCTAATAATCGATCATTGATTAATTTACCTCGAGTTTCTTTATCACCTTGTAAAACTAAAGTACTAACTTCTGGTGTCCATTTATGGAATTCTTTATCCCAATTATCTAATGTAGATTTTGGTACAATAATAATATGAGGACCTGTAACACCTTTAAAATATCTCAAATAACCCAAGAAAGAAATAGTTTGCAAAGTTTTACCTAACCCCATTTCATCAGCCAAAATCCCAGAAATATTATTTTCATACAATGAAATCATCCAATTTAAACCTTGAATTTGATAATCTCTCATAGTACCATTTTCAATAAATCCTGGTGATTCTTCAAAAACAGTTTTATCATCATCTTCTTCTTCATTTAATAATTCTGCATCTTCTTCTTTTTCAGTTTTTCGATGTCGATTATCAGTTGATGTTTTTGTGACCTTTTTATTATTTTCTTGCTCATCTAATTCTTTTAACATTTGTTGAAACTCTGGATCTGTACTTGCACGAGAATCAATGAAATGTCGAAATAAATCAGTTAAGCCTAATAAATATTTGAATCGTTTTGCTGAATCTTCCAATCGTTGTTTGTTAATACCCTTGTTTTGAGTTAAGAAATAAGATTGTCGCTGTGATTTAATTTGTGATTGAGTTAGTTCAATTGGAACTGGTGTGTTAGTTCCACTAGTTCTAGCAGTTGTGATTCCAGATGGTATCTATAATTTGTTAGTCCTCTATGATTTTTGAGTGTACATACTTGACTTGGCGCGTCCACATCGTTTGCATCCTTCATTTCAACATCTTCATCTTTACCACTACTCTTATCGTGATCTTTCAATTCTTCTTCCTTAGTTGGTTCCTGATCAATAGGTTTGGATTCTTTACTTTCATCTTCAGTTGCACTGATTGGCGCATTTTCAACTTCTGTTTTCTTCTCTTCCTCTGTCATTTTTACAATTAAAAGGAAATTACTACGTGATTTCAAGAAACTGTAAATATACTTCAAAAAAAAAAAAAAAAGTGGTAGTGAGAGAAAAGGAAAAATTAATAAATTTCGTCGCGCTTTTTTTTTTTTTCTTCTTCTCTTGAAAAACTATTAAAGAAAAAATTAATTTGGGGTGCGCTAACGTGCTATTTTACACTACTACTCTCATGAATAACAAGAACATTTCTGAAATAAACCTCCCCTGCGAGCGCTGTTCCTGAACTCCAAATAGCCAGTTGATATACTCTATTAGAACTATGCAATTATATTGGTAATATCTGGTTATTAACTGGTTTTTATAGCTTCTAGGAAATTTTCAAGTTTATTTGAGCCAATAGGGCTTGAAATTGCGGATCTTGAGACCGTGTCGCGAGGCGACTTGTACGTGTTTGGTTATTAATTGGTTTTATATTAACGTGTTTTTTTAATTTTAAATGTTTTTATCATTTTTGAGTTAGTTTATAGCTGTTTTAAGGCTATCCGAGTCTTTATTTAAGTTTTTAATTGTTTATGGAGTCGTATAGGAGGGTTTCATTCCTCGTAACTAATTTTATGTATAACCTATTTGAGAGCAATTAAAAAACTACAAACGAAGAACAGAATAATTTTTTTTCATAACAATAGTAAAAAATTTTAATATATAAAGGTATCTTTAGTCTATTTAACAATCAATTTCATTCAAATTTTATAATAATATAATGCACATAAAAATCTTACAAAGGCTTAAGATTTTTCAAGCCGCACGAACTTGAGGCTCAAGCCTCAAGCCTAGACCTAGATGTAAGATTTTCAAAATTCCACAAACTCTTCAAAAATCCTCTCTAACATATCTTAGTATTCATAATATTGATGAGTACAAACAAATTAACCCAATCTAGTGCCCCAATTAGGTTCTAAACCCATTTCTTCATCATTAATCTCACCATCCCTAATCATTCTAAAACCGTTAGTAAAACTCTATCTAAACTCCACAATCAAGCTTTTTTTTTTTTGAAAACATACCTAGCATCCAAACTCTTTAATTTATTTAATGTTGTTTGAGCTGCATCATTCGATGGTTCTTCTTCTTCAGCCTCATTTGATCCTTTAGCAGGAATAACAAACTCATTATCACAATGTGGACAAAAAGAATCTGTTTCTGGATCGAAATCAGTCAAATCTTTTCTAAAAGCTTTTCTGCATTTTTTGCAAGCAAAAGCCATTTCAATAGTCTTTTTCAGCTCATGAGTTTCATTCTCCGAATGGCCTATTATATTAGCTGCTTGAGTTCTTTTGCTGTATACAATACTTACATTCTGGACAATCGTACCATTTTTTACAACACTAGATACACTTCCGTTAGTCTTCAAACTTTAGGTAAATAATTAACGTACTGCTGTTCTGACTGATATTTGAGCGTTCAAAATATGTTTACACATTTTCTTTGAATCCTTTGAATAATAACAACGCGACCGTTTATGGGTATTTATTTTTCGAGATATTCCAGAAATCAGGGACCTGATTTGAAATTTCTGTAATTGTCCCAAATCAATACGCGCTTTAAGATTAAGTAGGTATAAAGATCGGGGCGTCGGGTTGATTGGGCTTTAGTAAAACGCTGAAATCTTTAGGCACGGCTGACCTTTTTCCCTTTTATTTAAATTTTTTTTTTTTTTTTTTTTTTTTTTTTTGGCTTGAGAGTATAATTACTAAGCTTAATAATCAAACCACTACTTAAAATTATCTTGGACATTTTAGCCCAAGAAAGATAAATGATTTCTCATCTTTCTTATAAAAACTTTTTTTTTTCTAATTTGATTTCTACAACTATAGCATTTTACTGATTTATTCAACCAAACAATTTAATATAAGAGCATCCATATACAAAGAAATAAGTAATATGACAGTATCAATAGAGCAAGCCCAACAGTTAAAAGCACCAGAACCTGAACATTGTCCAGGTACAGAAAGTGAACAAGCCGGCAAAGCAGATGCTTGTGAAGGGTGCCCCAACCAACAAATCTGTTCTTCGCAAACTCCAAGAGGACCTGATCCTGATATCCCATTAATTAACGACCGACTAAAAGATGTTAAGCATAAAATTTTAGTATTATCAGGTAAAGGTGGGGTTGGTAAAAGTACATTTACAAGCATGTTAGGATGGGCTTTTGCAAGTGATAATAATGATGAAGAAATTGGTTTGATGGATTTAGATATTTGTGGTCCATCCATGCCTAGAATGATGGGAGCACAAGGTGAACAAATCCATACCTCTGCAGATGGATGGTCACCAGTTTATGTTGCAGATAATCTAGGTATGATGAGTATCAGTTTTATGTTACCCGATGAAGATTCTGCTATTATCTGGAGAGGTCAAAAGAAAAACGGATTAATTAAACAATTTTTGAAAGATGTTGATTGGGGGAAATTAGATTATATGATTGTTGATACTCCACCAGGTACAAGTGATGAACATTTATCTATTAATCAATATTTAAAAGAAAGTGGGATTGATGGAGCTGTTATTGTTACTACTCCTCAAGAAGTTGCATTATTAGATGTTAGAAAAGAAATCGATTTTTGTAAAAAAGCTGGTATTAAAGTTTTGGGGATTGTTGAAAATATGAGTGGGTTTGTTTGTCCAAACTGTAAAGGTGAAAGTTTTATTTTCCAACCGACAACTGGTGGTGGTGAAGCGTTAGCTAAAGAAAAAAATATTCCATTTTTAGGTAGAGTACCTTTAGATCCAAGAATTGGTAAATCTTGTGATTTTGGTGAATCATTTTTTGAAGAATATCCTGATTCTCCAGCTGCTACTTCGTTAATGGATATTATTCAAAAGATTAAAGATATCGTTGAATAACTTTTGTTTATTATTTTCTTATTTATTTAATTAACTAATATTGCATGGAATAGATTATGATTTCTACTCTTCCTATCATATTTGATATCTCTCTGTTGTCTAGGAAAGTTTTTATTTGAACTGTGACTATAACGACTTTTACTTTAGCGTATACATCTTCATACATCGGCCGCATCCAGTTATTGATATGGGATACACTATTTTTTTTTTTTTTGTTAGTGAATAAAAATTATTATCAATTGATATATTTGGTGTTTCAAAGTAACTGGTGGCATCATCAAATAAGTTTCTTTCAAACATTCGAAGATCTAAGCACGTAATTTTTCTGTCAATTGAGATATTCAATCAGCTAGTTCATATACTGATGCAAATCACGGGTAATTTTTATCAATCCAAGCATATTCATTATGACAATTGATCAGATAGTTTTTGATAACTGTAATTAATATATTTAGGATATCAAATAGTAATTATGAATATAAACCCTACCAATTTCTTGAATACACTCAATCTATATGACTTTATAAACATCTTGATATGAAAAAAACTTCGGAGTTACCTTTATTACTATAATATACAATGATTAACTCTTACAAAATAAAAATATTGAAATGGCGAGATTGATAATTAAAACTCCTACATTCTGCAATATTAGGACTCCTAAGATTTCAATTATCTTGGACAAATTGTGATTCTTTTAAAGCGACGATTTGCAATGGCCATCTCACAGCTTAGGAATTCTCGTGAAGGTCTCACATTGATCCAGATAGGAATTAGATGAGCCGAGCAGTTCAAATTCTTTTTTTTTTTTTTTTTTTGGTGGTGGCAACTTTGCAATGATGAAGAGTAGCAGCCAAAACTTTACCACACACAAATTTTTAGACCCAACATATACAGTAATAAAATTGATCAATTTGTGGAAAAACCTATCCCTATAATTTATTCAATAAAAAACAATTAGACATTCTAGTATTATAGAAAAATAGAATAAGCATGTCCCGCCGGTTACCGTCACATCTGCTACGGCAAAGTATACCATCAAGTTTTCAAAAAGGGGTTGCTGCTATACCAAAAACTAACACAACTAATTTAAAAAATTGGAGTATAAAAAAAAATCGGTCCCCGCATTTTCAATCACATCGTTCTTTTACAACATCAACTGTATTAAACTACAACAAACAAAATAAAATGACTAGTTATTTAGCAGATACAGAAGCACCAATTGCACGATTAGAAGTTCGTGAACATTTCTTAGGTTTAACTAAAGATGAACAATTATATGCTCATCATATGTCAAGAGCTTCTTATTGGGGATTAAGAGCTGTTTTACGATCTGTTAGTTTTGAAAGTGAAGATATTTATGATATGATTTTAACCATTCATCAAGCAGTTAATGGTGATTATACTAAATTAGACTCAATTGTTTCTAAACAAGATAAACAATATTATTTAGAATATGCATCTCAATTCACTTCTAATGCTGGTAATTATAATTCTTTTGGTGATTCTAAATATGTTCCAAGATTATCAAGTGAATCGTTTGGTAAAATTGCTGCAATTGATACCAAATCAGCTGCATTATTTGATAAAGTCAAAGAACCATTATATTCTACTGAACCAGAAGAAATGAATTTATTAGGTTATCCTGATAAAGGTCATATGAGTAGTTATTATTCAAAAAATGTTACTAAGGATGAAATTGAAAAGATTCAAAACTTTTTAGAGTCTAAACATATTATGGTTGAAAATACTCGATTATTCAAAAATGATGATGGCTTTGTTTTGAGAATCGCATCTGCTGATACTACCCCAAATAATGAATTCCCAACAGAATTTGATATTGAAGGTACTAAATTGAAATTAGAATATGGTGATCATTCTGAACAATTTAAACATATTGTTGAAGAATTGCAACAAGCACAAAAATATGCTGCCAATGAATATCAAACTAATATGTTGACTCATTATATCAATTCTTTCAAGACTGGTTCAATGAAAGAACACGTTGAATCACAACGTGAATGGGTTAAAGATAAGGGACCATCAGTTGAAACAAATATTGGTTATATTGAAACTTATAGAGATCCTCATGGTGTTAGAGGTGAATGGGAAGGTTTAGTTGCTGTTGTTAATAAACCACAAACTATCAAATTTAAAGAATTGGTTGATTCTGCAGGTAAATATATTCCTCAGTTACCATGGGGTAAAGAATTTGAAAAAGACAAATTCGAACCACCAGCTTTTAATGCATTGGAAGTCATTACTTTTGCAAATAGTGGCATTCCAGCAGGTATTAACATTCCAAATTATGATTCAATTCGAATGAATGATGGGTTTAAAAATGTTTCTTTAAGTAATGTTTTGAATGCTAAATCTAAGCAAGAAAAAGTTACATTTTTAACTGATGAAGATGCTGAATTATATGATAAATATCGTGGTCCAGCTTTTGAAGTTCAAGTTGGTATTCATGAATTATTAGGTCATGGTAGTGGTAAATTATTAAGTGAAAATAAGGATGGTTCATTTAATTTTGATAACAAAAACCCACCAGTTTCACCAATTACTAATGCACCAGTTACTACTTATTACAAAAAGGGCCAAACTTGGGGTTCATTATTTGGTTCAATTGCTGCAAGTTATGAAGAATGTCGAGCAGAATCTGTTGCAATGTATTTATCAACTCAACGAGATTTATTAAAAATTTTTGGTCATGAAGGTCAAGAAGCTGAAGATGTTTTATATGTTGGTTACTTACAAATGGCAAGAGCAGGGTTATTAGCATTACAATTTTGGGATCCAAAATCAAATAAATGGGGTCAAGCTCATATGCAAGCAAGATTTGCTATTTTACAATGTTTTATTGAATCTGGTTTAGCAAAATTCGAATCTACTAAAGAAGATTTCTCTGATTTAATTGTTAAAGTTGATCGATCTAAAATTGATACTATTGGTAAAGAAGCGGTTGGAAAATTCTTGCAACATTTACATATTTATAAGGCATCTGCAGATGTTGAAAGTGGTACATTGTTTTACAACAAATCTACTACTGTTGGTCCGGATATGGCTAAATATCGTGATATTGTTTTGAAATCTAAATTACCAAGAAAACAATTTGTTCAATGTAATACTTTCTTAAATGATGATGGTAGTGTTAAATTTGTTGACTATGATGCTACTGTTGAAGGGATGATTCAATCATTTGCTGAACGGGCTGTATAAACTCTATTTTAAGTAGCAATAAATTGATTTTAGAATCGATATCTGGTAATGATTCTAATGTTTTGATAAATTCGTTCAAATGATTGAGAATATTAGTTTCTTTTGTAGGATTGTTTGATATTGCTAATGATTCTGTAATAATTTTTCTTAATAAAACACGTAAATTTTCATTATCTAAGAATAATAATCGGCAAACTTCTGTTAAGAATAATGAATGTTTGTCTATAATTAGCTGTGGATTGACACCTTGTTGTTCATTGCTTTGTCGGTCGATTTCTTTATTAATTAATGATTCATATAATGAGTTGATAACAATATTTTGACAATAATCCCATAAAGAATCCATAAAAATTTTCAATCTCATAATTGTAATATTTATATCTTTTTTGATTCTCCATAAATTAGTCAGTTGTTCATGAGCCTTTTTAAAGGCTGATAAAAACCCAAAAATAAAAGAATATCGTTGACAATCAATTTCATTGATTAAGATAGTATAAGGCCATTCACTATTAATCACTAGTTTACATCTTACTCCTATCAATAAATCATCAAACTTATCCAAACTTAATTGTTGTCTTGAATCTTTAATTTGATGATAACTGAAAAATTCATTGAAAAAATCTTCATACTTCAAATCCTCAACAAAACTTTCCAAACCTTGTCTAAAATATTCAGTTGGAGTCTTTGAAGCAAAAGATTGATTTATTAATATTAATTGCCAATCTGGATCATTCATTAATGCGATTTGTTTTAATTGAAACAAGAATTTTGATATTTTAATTAGAGGCATTTTGTCACCAACCACATCTTTATAGACTCTTGTTCTTAGTTCTAACATAACTTGTGATAATTGAGGTTTTGAAATTGGTAAAGTTAATTGTTTTAATAACCATTCATATTGACCTCCATTTGTCTTTAATTGAGCTATATTATTCCCAATAGCATAAACATCCTGTGCTGTTTCTTTTGAACACATTGGTGGGATCCTTTCATAATCTAATTTATAAAGATTATTTTGTACTTTAACAATCATAAAATCATTTCCACTATTATTTATAAAATTGCTACCATAATAATGTGGTAATCTCCCATATAAACACCAGCAAGTAAGTTGTTGCATCCATGTTTGTTGAACCTTTGAAATACACCCAACAACTAGTTCTTTTAAATCTAAATAGCCTGTAACTTTATCATTTTCTAATTTTGTTAATACTTCAAAACATGGACGTATTTGTGTTAATAATAAATATCCTAATAATGCTTCGGCATATCTAAATCTTCTTTCCCACTTCCTTACTGTTTCAGAAACTATACTACTTAAACTAACAATTTTATCTCCACCGACGTAACTTGATTCATTATTGAGGATTTTATGTTCTAATTCCACCAACTTTGAACGGAATGGGGTTAGTAATAATTGATCTATACATGTTGCAATGCCATGTGAGCTTGGTGGGAATGGGCCTTTAATATACCTTGTTGTGTCTTCTGTTCTATGATGTAACTGCTGTATCCATGAAATTCTTTTTGCCACTTCTTGGTGTAAAGATCCCAATACTGCTACTTGGGTTAATAATGCTTGTTCACTTTTATGTAGAAGGTTTTGATTAACGGGGAGGTTAGTAGGTTGTTTTGTGATGAACGGTGATTCATGACCAGCTAGAACAATAAGTACCTCATGTAGCATATTTTTTACTAAGGTATGTGGGTATTGTGTGAATATAATTCAGCTATCCGCACTATTAAGGTCCACTGTTTTTTTATTTTTTTTTTTTAACGAACTATTGTTGATAGATGGACGTTTTGAAATTTAAGTGGTGGTTTTTGTCGCGCGTTTCAATACCCAAACTCCAAGCAGACTGGAAATATTCCCTGCTATCTATAAAAGTCGCGTGCGACTCGTGTCATTATATGATTAGAGTTTTATGGTATGTTTCGCCACAAATTACAAGTTTCGCACACTAGTTCAGTATTGTTATATTACCTAAAATAGAAGCAACAACTTCCATTAACACTTTTATGATATAATGACAGCTCTTGATAAACTATATATCTGATAGGCAGTTATGCATAAGTGGTCCAATCTGTGGAACAACTATAGCGTAAACTGGTAAACTATACTATAGATAGAGAGGTTGGTATCATAGGTTTAATATTCCAATCAATAGATTTACTGTTACTATTCCTGAATGGTGGTTTTTATTATTGAAATATTGTACATGAATTATGTTGTTTGGATGCCCTGTTATATTATTATTGGATCACAGTAGCTTAAGTCAATTAGTATATCTTATAATAAAATTCCTTAAACCATCCTCTTACTACATTATAATCTGCTTTTCAGAAGGATCGATAAATCTGAAATTTACGAGACATTCGAGAATTTAATATATATATACAATCAGCGATCAACCGTTATAATATTAGTATCGTAGAATTATAACTGTCGATGCTTGTATGTTGACTATTATACAAATTAAGCTCAGAAGAAGTACCCCGATTTCTAATCTCATCAAGTAACACTTCATTGTATGTTATTAGTTGAGGTAGCTTGGGCCAAATTTATTGCTATAGATCTCAAGCCCAATTTGTATTTATATGATTCGTTTTTCTATCATAATATCAACTAATTCAGCATACGATCTTTGCTTAAACTAATAACCTCGATTGTTAAAAAGCATCATCCTTTCGAATGTTCAGTAAATTCTGTATATATGTGCCAGTTACTTGAGGCATTAATAGCTAATTATTTTAAAGTAAAATGGAATTCTATAAATTTTTGACCAGGCGTACTGCTGTAACTATTAAAATGGCTCTTGAGCATACGTGTACAATAACAATCATCCTCAATTAGATTAAGCATACACGTTTACATGTCCCTGTAGTGCGTGAGTATTCTCGAGATCTTCTTACCTGGTAAAGAAAACTTTCACCTTCCATGAATATTATAAGATTCCTATGAGGTTAGTCTGCACCTATCCTGGATCATGTTACGACATGATCGATGCGTATACACAGTACAGTATTCTCGAATCGAGAATATTTGACTGCTCAAAAATTCATCACTTTATTAATTTATACGGTGCACCATGGTAGATCATGATATCGATCCATAATATATTACCATCTTTGTGTCACTATAGGTATACATATATATAGAATTCTGTTGTGTCACAAAATGTTAGCCTAAGTGATGATATCAAAATAATAAGCCACTTTGAACCAATTTTCAGTGGCCTTTTTTGTATAAACTATGAGTTGATGCGGATGTTTTTAATATATCGATGTTTCAAGATTAACAACGAGTACTCGGTCTATGATTTGAATCAAAATCCACCAAAAAAATTCTATATGGATATAGACATTACCATTTTGAATCTGCCATTATAGCAAATTACTCTTTTGAGAATATCCTCTCAAATAGATTGAGAATTACTCGATTTGGTGCATAGATATCGAGTTACTCTATTTGGGAGGTTAGTAGAACATCCATGCATGGTGTAAGAAAACAATGGATGTAGCTGTATCACAATAATCCAAACATACTTAAATTATAATGGGTGGGCCCTATTCTTGAGAGTTTAGTCATACATCTCTGAATTTTTAAGAGAACAAGTATGGGAACGCTCAGGTATGTGGTTATAGTCTCCAGAAAGGACTCATAAACCCCATACACAAATATTGCGTGTACCAGTCTGCATTTCGAATTACAAGAAGCAACAATATATGGATTTAAGAAGCTGAGAAGGATAATAAACATCGCATCGTTATGATTCGGGCATAGCTGCATGCTGTAACATTTAATATGTGATTGCTCGATATGATGTATAGTTACAATTGCGGATATGACCATTATCTCAATAGAGAGTGTTTATCATCTATCAGATATCCAAGGAGGGCTTAAAATCATTTAGATTTACCTGGAGTTCCATATTGATTGGTGTAACTATAACTATAGGTGTAGGCGTAATTACAAAATAGCCGATGCGTACGATCAAACGCAGTATATCAGTGTTTTTTTAAAGATGTTGTAATTTCAACCAAGACAAACTCTCACCGCTAACATATTTCTGAAATCATGAATTATATGACATGTGTCTCTGCAATCATGAATTGCAATGAAAAGCACGCACAAATTACACTATTATCATGATTTAACCACAATTGCGGGGGAAACTAAAAGCACTATAACCCACCCAGAGAGAACTGAGTTATTACAACTATACTGTTATCATCAAACTTTTTGAACATAATAATTTATTAATGATATATTTCACTATGAATATATTCAACTCGAAGAAATATAGTACATAGCAAAAGCTAATTAAAATTAGCAATCTCCTAAAAAATATTCAAATAATGGTTTTTAGAATATAAAGCACTGCAAGCATGGCAGGGGAAATATGATTGAGTGCTTAAACAAAATGTAGGCAAGACGCACGTACTAACATCCCTGCTACATATCCACAACTGCAGGATCCGGGGGTGCTCCATGCATGGTGGTAAGTTAATCATTGATGTAGCTTGTCACTCTCAAGCATTAATAACTTGGCACACTGCATAAATATTATTTTCAAGTGCATAGCTCCTTTATATATTGGTTATACCAATAATTGGTAATTGTTACCAAATTAATTAGCATGCAATTGACCAATGTTAATCTACATCCGGATGGATATACCATGGAGGTAGTGGCTACGATGATCGATCCAGGATAATCATACTACCACTGTATAACTTAAGTGTCAATTGGGTATAAAAAACCCCGACAGAGTTTTAAGTCCGGCACTTTGTTAAAAGCTACATTAAATCATAGTTCTACCTAGGCTATAGCTGTTAATCTAAAATATATCCTGGATATCTCATTGCATGCACTTTTTTTTTATTCTTATTGTTGAAGAATGACTTTGGACAATAGGCTTACTCATCCTGCATTTTATTCAACCCTTGTGCATTTTTCTATTGTTTGAAATACTCATCAGGGGGTTTACAATGGTAAAAAAATAATAAAATTTCAAGGATACTATCGGTGTAATCGATGGTCAAGAGTAGTAAAACGCATTAGATTAAAAAATATTGTTTATATGGTGTGATTTTACTACTGTATAGTAAAGCTAGATCTTTCAAATGCTCTCAAAATTGAAGACTTTTTTGCCCGATAGTCTAAGAATATTCAAATCTATATGGGGCCCCAACTCAAATAAACATAGATACACACATTATTAGTCCAAATTTTGTTAATTACTCAGGTTTTAGTTTCGATAGATAATATTTTGTGTACAAGCACTTGTACGTAAACGCTTCTGTGACCTAAGTAATTAAATCTCTCAGTTGGTATTACATTTGTATATATTTACGACATATTTACGGCCACGGGGGGTATCAGCATTGTTATGCTAAGCCAATATTCCATTTCGGTCAAACACAAGCACCGAATAAAATATATCCGGATGGCAATCAAATAGGATCACTCAAATTAAAAACTCGGGATATTTAATCATTCTAGCATTTACAGAATTTATTCTCAGGCTAAGAATGTATATATCCAATCGGATTGAAAACTCTATCCTTCCTTTCCGGTGTATTTTAGAGCTTCTAATATTGATACTTATGAACCCCAGATTTAGCAATGATTTAGTCTGTTAGAATCTCTATAGGCACTGTAATTTCGAGTTCACCAATATCGGATATCCATTTATGGATAGATAGAGTTCGATCAAAAATCGATCTCTAACGTCGACTGACCGAGATCGATAGGTCCTAAACCCAGGATCTAGATCTATCACAGATTCAAGTTCACATCGAACTATACGATGCCTTGAATTAGACTCGATATGCCAGAGCTGGTAGTGCTTGATCAATAATAAATGGATACTTTGGTGTGGCTAAGAACTGCCATCATCGATTGAACCATTGAAGTTGGCATTATTTATAATTATCAGACTTATAGGGATGGATGCGCGTTTATACATATTTACAATTTTTCTAACCATGTGTACCTACTGTTGTGGAGGGCCTATCAGTTCTTGAAAACGAACATACTCTAGTTTTGGGCTTTCACATTTTAAAACTACTACTGTATACTTTGATGCAGGTGGCCATACCATCTAGTGTTTTGTCAATCCACTCAAGCCGAAAGGCGAATCCATCCTGCGATTCACAAATTATCGATATGTACTTGAAAAGATTCTAAGGTACATTAAAAGATTTCAATCGGTCCCAAGCTACCAAGTTGGTAAGTGCTGTATCCCCAGATCGTTCCTTAACGGTTTGAAAATATTTTTGAAAACTTCTTTACCGGGGTGTCTTTAGAAAACAATCATATAATTCAATAAATTTCCAGTTTATTTGATTATCATTAAGCCTCAATCAGCCATTAATATATATGGCTTCGGAACTTACAGTTTAAACTACTTTATTGTTATTATGGAAGGTTATTGAATAAATGATTGTCACCTAGACTATAAAAGCGAAAAGTATCTATTGAACAAAGTTCTACGTTTTAATTTGCTAACCGCTAAACCTTGACCAAATTTAATCTATATATATAGCCATCTTAAGAGCTGAGTATCCTGATCTGTAAATACATATATGTATCCTTTACTAAACATACCTGAACTCTGTATGTAAACAATTAGTACTTTGACTGGTACCAGTATACTACAATAAAAAAAGTCTTACAAGTACTAGAACAGCTTTTGAAGCTTATAGCATACTCAGACCTATGTTCAATCAGTCATATACATCGTCGTACCTGTTGATGTAACAGATTTACGAGATGCTTACACACACACATAATCTAGCTGAACTCAACAAAGGTTTATTTAATTAAAAGTTCTTTATTGGAACTTGCTATTATGTTTCACTTCTTTATGTATGAACTTCTTTATCTGCAAGTTAATATAACTTGAAGTTCATCCTGTTCATTTATGTTATTTTATATAGGTAATTCTAATTTACAATATATTTTGGTATTTTATTATTCAACTACTAATTTGTCGATATAAGACTCAACTAACAACAGATTTACAGACTTGGAAGCTCAGCTTAGTATTTACTTAAGAATGTTTCAAAAATTGAATTTCACCACTTCTGATAGTTCAGACACTATTAGCATTAATAATAATATGAAATTTAATATTGAACGAATTAAAGACTATGAGTCCAATGAAGAGTTCTTTAAAGCTGCTAAGAAAACTTTTGCTCAACGATATACTACTAATCTGGTATTTGATTGCAAACCTGGTGATACAGAAGTCAAAAATCTTGAAAACTATTGTTAGCCTGAGCCGCTTTTACTAGGATTTCGCCACGCAATCATTTCACAACATTCTAGAGTTAACCAGATGTATTTAGAAACTACTTTATTATTCTATTTGAGCGTATTTATAATCAAGTATTTCAAATCATGATTATAAACCTTATTACAAATCATGATTATGAATCAATGATTAATGTGTTTTTATTATCAATGTTATTTGATGGCGATATTTATGTTTAAAGAAGTAAATATAAATATAGGACCAAATCTTTATAAATTATATATTTTTATTAATTAATTAACTATTTTATTATCTTTTACCTAAGTCTTTTTATTATACAGTAACCTTAAAAATCTCCTATCAAGAACTATAGTATCGATACATTCACTAATATGGAATTGAACTCTGTAGTTGCAAGAGATCAAACAGTTGCTGATTTCAAAGAGGATGGGAAGGTCATGCATTAAAGTTAAGAAATGCAGAAACCAATGGATGGATGGTTGAAGATGATCAAAGTGATAAAAGTGAATACTTGAACGCATCTGAGTCCAAAGAATTGGAAGAAAGCTTGAGTAAAGCTAAACTACATGTTGAAGACGATGGTGATCAATGGTTTAACAAAAATTACCAAAAGTGGATTAATGAGTTAATTGATTTTCCTTTCATCAATTATTATGCAAAGGCAAATAACTATCGGCAAATTACTGATTTTAAAGCTTTGGAAAAGTTATTGAAAGTTTATTACAATACTTTAATTAAAATAACTGATCAAACTATTAAAGCAAAAACCTTTAAAGCTTTGAAAAACAGTAAATTTGACGCTTGTGTTTTAAAAAGCAAAGAAACGATTATTGATATCATTGATGAATTGGAAGAACGAAGTGGTGAAGTTACTTTACAGAAATTCGATGAAAAATTGGACCAACCGAAAACTCATTTTGCTACTTTATTCTCAAAAGAATTGGATCAATTTATTACTCAAGCTGATATTAAATATGGTGGTAAGGTTTACAATGATGAATTACAAAAGATTATGAACATCATAACTACAAGGACGATGATGGTAATGTAGTAATTGCTTTGGATCAAGTGTTTGATGTTTTGGACAACCTTAGTAAAAATATTATACTAACTAAAAAAATTGATGTTAGATGTTGTGAAATATATATATAATAATATAGTTAATTTTATTCAATAATACAAAATATAGAGGAAATAGTCCTCTTTATATACATAAAAACAATA